>JAHPZR010010821.1:22500-47500 GCA_019787425.1 Platygyra sinensis | reverse complement strand
TATGTATGTATGTATATATGTATGTATGTGTGTGTTTGTGTGTGTGTGTGTGTGTGTGTATGTATGTATGTATGTATGTATGTATGTACAAGCAGAAGGGGCTAGGTGAGAAACTATTAAGAAGTGCTTAATTACCTAAGTTTCTTTATTCCTTCTTGCTCTCAGCGCGCGCTCTTGATAATTTGAGTTGAGTGACTGGTAAAGTACTAGTTAAGTGTTTTGTAGTTTCTTCTGTACCTCCAGCATTTCAGCCTGACCACTCTTTTAAATCATCATTTAAGTGTGTCTTCTTTTGATTAAATTAAACTTTAAGTATAGCCTGCCTTAATGTCGCAGTAGTGGTCCAAATTATACCTTAGCTCGGAGACCGGACATGATTGGTCAAATAATGTTTTCTTCTCTTTAAAGCTATTTTAAATTTTATTTTATATTTTGTGGGGGTATTCCAGGACTGAAATATATATATAAAAAAAGTTGAAAACCCATTAAACACAAATTGTTTGTTTAGGGGGACACTTTTAATTTTAAGTCGTTGCATTGTCTGGTGACATTAAGCAAAACCATGAGGAAATAAGAGTTTAATACAAAAATCATATTATTGAGTAAATAAAATAGATCATCATCTACTGGTATTGCTTCGTAAATGCCATAGTAAAAATAGCTACGGAAAAATATATATCTAACGATAAATAAGTGATCCCGCTTCTATTTTACGGCTTCCCATTATACCTTATACCAGTGGGAAAATGCAAATCTATAGGTAATGTGAGACCGCAACCACTTTGGGTTGATACGATTGACGTTTCTCAATAAAACACTTTTCCGACCGTTTTCGGTTGAAACGGAGTTACTCCTGGTACAAGTCGTTACCTGAGCTACAATCACGTGCCGGATAATCATGGAAATACATTTTAACCGTTTCAACTTGTTTTGAGCCCGGTTGAAAAAGTTGATTAACCAAATACACCAGAAACTGTTTTTACTCAATACATGTAGAACAGGAAAGTGTCTATCTCACCCAACCAACAAGAAACCGCCGGTTGATCCCAATACGACACGACCTTAGTGTTTTTTCCAGAAATTGAACTGCAAATTGTTATAGCCGTCATTCTTCTAATATTCAGGTGTATTTTTATGACTCATTTCAGGGTGTATATTCTTAGACTTCTATATATCCCATGAAAGTGGAGAAATTTATATGAAAGGTTTGTGACCTAATTTGCTTAAATGTCGTCGGAAAGAGCTTTTCCCACTGACTTGGACTTAGTTGTCACTTCTGAAATTAAACATTTTTCTGTTTGTTCTATTATTTTCTGATCTTGCCTCTGACAAGAAACACAATCGAGATTGCGAAAAAGCCACGTGGGTGCTATTTTCTATTTAACAAATAGATTCCATGTTGCCGTGCGTCTGTTCAGTAATAGATCACAGATGACGTCAAAATGTGGTAAGAACAAAAAAGTGGCACACGAGGCGTAGCCGAGTGTGTCACTGATGTTCTTACCACATTTTGGCGTCTTCTGTGATCTATTACTGAATCAGACGCACGGCAACATGGAATCTATTTGTTTTACATAATAACGAAAAGCCTTTTTTATTTCAAAATATTTCAACATAACGCGAAAGCCGGCCTTTGCCCCGCCCGGCTTTTGCCCGCCACTTTCGCGAACACAAAAAAGCCATTTGACGTGATCTATGATTTATACAAAAAGAAGCAATTTCATTGGTTACTATGCGTAGCAAAGAATTGTGATTGGTCGAGAAAAATCACGCCACTGTCAAACCTGACTCGAGCGTCGCTTGTATGTCGTGGAATGAAAACTTAAGGCGAAAGCAGAATTGAACTGCGAAATCTACAAATCTTGAAGAAAATGCTGGAAAAATCAAGTCAGTTTTTGTCATCGAAGCAGCCCTGTGAGCCGAAAAGCTTGGACGTCGCCTTGAAAATTACAGGAGTTGAAAAAATACCCTCAGAAAACTTGTGGTTGCGGTCAACCTAGAGGCCATTTGATTCGAGTTTTGAATGAAAGGAGCGTAAATGACGGTGGAGATTTCTGTCTCTCTGTGGTTGGTGATTCTCAAATCAGCTTGATATACTGTCGGAGACACATTTTAGCTGCAATACAGTTGGGTGTGAGCTGTGGTTAGCTATACTTTGCTCGCTGCTGTGCCCTGAGACGAACTGGAACAGTCGCCTCAGAAAGCAAGGTTATGTATTTATTTTACCGATTTTAAGAAGTGAAGTTTTGATGTTTCATTCCTGACATCAATCAGTCTGTCAACATTTGTTTTGACATTGGGAAGAATTGAATTTTTTAAATAAATTAATCTCAGAAACATTTTGTTTACTGGGTTTGTTAAATTCGAGATAAAGCAATGGTTTTCGGCTTACCAAGACCAAGTTTGTGCGTGGTTTAGTCTCGCTCGACTGCCGACTAAGACTGCTCGAAAATTGTTTCTGTATCATTTTCTAAAAAAAACGGCTTTATCTTTCGTTTTCTGGCTTCTCGAAACTGTTGAATGCCTCGGCAAGACTTTTTTGTATCTTATCTTTTTCCCAGTCACGTAAAATATTATCCTTAATCTCAAAACTTTCCGCCATTTTAAAACAGCAGAGGGAAAAACTTTGTAATGATGACGTCAATCGTGCATCTGTCCTCTGATAGATCATAGCCGGGAACCAATCAAAATGCGAGGATAACTTGGCTTATTATATAACGTACAATGTCTTTCCCGTATCCATTTATATCATAACATCTGTGAGAAAAAGTCACCCACTACCTCTTCATTTTGCGCAAATGGCTGTAATTCATAACTGAGATGAACTGGAATACATCTTACTGGAAAAATGACATTGTATTTTGGTTTTCTTGTGGGAAGCTGTGTGCTGTTACTGAAAGTAGAAAAAATAGGTGTTAACAGCAGCGCTATGTAATGACACAACTCAAGAAACCAGTAAAAGAAGCAAAGTGTCCCTGAAAATAAATATATCTTCATGACCGGCTGGAAAGTCCGCAACCTCGTTCCCAGGGCTTTTCCCTTTGAAATTGGGAGGGGCGGGAAAAGACCCTGGCATCGGCTGGTCACGTGATCCCAAACACCCAAAAATTCTGGGTGTAATAAATTACGATATGACGAATGTGTGAAATAATTTTCTAGCAAGATGGCGGAGTCGCGAGAAAACTTATCGGTAATCTGTCGCCTTGGATTAGCTCTAAATCGATGTAACTTTCCTTCCTTTTGCCTAAAGCCACTTCAGGTGAAGTGCTTCGAGTATTTACTGAATGGATACGATGTTATTGCCGTTCTGCCTACTGGTTTCGGCAAATCGCTCCTGTTTCAGCTTTTGCCAGATTTCTTGCCCGTAAAGGCAGACAAAAATGTTGTCATCGTTGTTTGTCCTCTGAACTCTATTATTGAGGACCAGCTTAAAGTGTTAGGAGAGAGAGGAGTCACTGCCGATGTCCTCCAGCTGGCCAGTGATGATCGGGAGGGTAAAGTTAAACGTAAAGTGAGATCCTTGCCAACTGAAAATAAAGCTGTGCTTGAAGAACTTATTTTCAGTGAGCTGACTGAGTTTGAGGCTCATACAAGTTTACCTGGTGAGATGCTTTTCAGTTTCTCCCATGAAAAGAATGCCCTTCAAAAGATCATGAAAGGAATTGACTACATTGAAACAGAATCAGACCTTCTTGATGAATTCAAAATATGGAATGAGACCTGTTCATCAAAGATTTTTTCCTTCATAAGCAAGTATGCTCCGCTTATTGAAGGCAACACCAGTGACACTTAAAGTGACTGATCTTATTGCCTCTTTAAAACTGAAAACATTTTATTGATGATGTATGTTTTTCTTTAAATGTCGTTGTTGGCTAACATGTACAGCGGTAACTGAAGATGGAATGATTCTGGGTAAAATTACTGTATTTAATTAGTTTGTGCCACATTGTTTCTTTTACATCTGACCTAGTTTGCTACTTGATTCTAGGTTGTGCTCTTAGGAAAAATGAACTTAAGGAGTAACAACTCTAGATAACTTATGTAATACAGGGCATACCAGCATGATATTTTGCTGAGAACATAAAATTTCATTGTTGCCTGAGGCAAACAGAAGTCACCGAGGGCTGCTGCAGACTTCAAATGCACAACCCCTTGTAATATAATTTTTGATTTGAGCAACTCAAATGAGCTATTCACTTAATGTTTTAGGCCCGTAAAATCACAATGCATATTCTACACACTACTGGTATACATCTTTTGTGGAAGTTATGATAATATTATTTTCAGAATTAATACAATTTTTTTTTAAATAACTAGTGATAATAGGAAAGGTTGTTACCAAATATCCTGAGCCAGAGACTCATGGTCAAAGAAATTGAAGTTCTATCATAATAATAAGAAAATCCCAGTAAATGTATGTGAAGAGTGATCATCGCAGTAAATTTTCCAATTTAATTGGAAAATTTACTGCGATGATCACTCTTCACATTCATCTACAACCGCAGTACAAATATGGATTATTTCATATATATTTCACAAAATCCCAGTAAATTTATAAGTTTTGTTCAAGTCAAGTTCAGCTTTTGACCTACGTGATTTCTTATTAACTGCAACTCATGTAGAGCATGGTTTCTGATTCAGAATACAAGAGATAATAAAAGCAATCAGAAAATCTGAATACGTACAGTGTATAAAAGTTGAATAATAAAGTCTAATACCAGACTGTTGTAATAAAGAATTACTTTTCAGCTTTTTTACATCATATGATGATACTTAGAGTCAGAGAATGAACCTGCTCCCCTTTTTCAGTCTTTTATCACCTTCAATGCACAGAAATCCAAACATGCCCACAGTTTTTGGTAAAAAAAAATTGAAGCTGTTGTGAACACCTGCATGTGAAGAAGCACAAAACTTTAATATTAAATCAATGGTGCATTGCTATTCTTTTTCAGCTGCAGTTGATTATATCAGATGTGGTATGGCATCATCCCTGTATAATTTAACATTTTTGATCACTGGCAACATTTATCATAAATTACATGTGGTGAATACTCAATGTATTCTTCACCCAAATGATTATATTTTATTGCCATTTAGTGAGAAATGCTATTTTAATCATTACAGGACTTGAACTAGCAAAACATCAGATCATTTTTTGATCAAAGCAAACAGATTTTGATTGATCAGAAGCCTTGCTGCTTGTAAATGGAGCAGTAATTAAATATTCCCCTCAATAACTTGTTTTTTGTAAGCAAGGTGGCCTCATGGTTAGTTCGCTTGTCTCCGGATAAGGTGGTCTGGTGGCCTCGGCCAGGGCCACTGTTTTATGTTCTTGGGAAAGACATTTCACTCTCACAGTGCCTATCTCCACCCAGGTGTATCAATAGGTTCTGGGGTTTTAATGCCGAGGCATAACCCTGAAGTGGACTAGCATCCCATCCAGGGGGGTGACTATAAATAATTGCATCTCTTTTCAGGCTACTGAAACTGGAGGTAGACTCCAGCCTAGTGGGCCACTTGGCTCATATGCAGACTTTACAATTGATAAAACAATTTAATTTCCAATGGCATTTAATATTTTACAGTTACTCACTTAAGTGGACGTGTATAGTGGTGGACATTTGCCAAGCCACGAAGAGGCAAGGTAAATAACCACCACTTTTGCCAACACTGAGGTGAATAATTGTTTTAGTATATACCACACAAGCTGAATAACTAGCGAACCAGAGTACCTTTATACACACAAAAGCCATTTCGTTTTTCTACAGCTGCTCGGAGGTGAATAGTACTTGGCTAATCACCTCCGAGCTAGCGGGCAGTGTTCCCTTATAATTTCTGCCACATTAGACGGCGACTTTGAATTCAATGCTCTAATAATTAGGTTATCGTTTACTTGGAGCTCTTGCTCGCAAACTACTCCAGGTAGTGTGTTTATTCTTCGACCTCTTCGGCATTGTTGAGCCCAAGTGCGGACGAACTTTCCTCTCCCATGGGTTCCTCATGGTCGCCTTCGTCAGTCTGGACTGGTTTTTGTCCGAACACAAGCTGTTTTGCGGAGGTTTTTCCGTGGATTTCGGTAGCCGCTTGTTTCGAGGGTTGAATGCAAGATGGCGACAATTCCGTGCAACGCTTCACTGAACACTTTTGTTCCAGTTCAAGATTCACTTTGAATATTTCCACTCTTTTGTTTGAAGTCGTTCACCTTGAAGACAAATGATTCGCACTTCCTGCAGACCAACTTTGGAAGGCAATCAGCCTCGCTTATGGTAATTGATTCCACAGGCATAATGAATTTTCGCAGGAAGGTTTTTTTCGATGCCGCTTTTGCCTAAAACCCGCAGCATGTGACGGCTTTCGTTCGCATCACCACACAGCCGACACACCGAATTTCGAGGATGAAGCTTTTTGGGAGTCGAAGGCTCCATACAAGAGATTTTTAACGCAGAAAACGCATTCGATTTACCAGACTCGATAGCTCACTAGCCTACTATTGCCGCTTAAATTAATGACAATTTGTATTTTTGCGGGGAATTCCATCAACCAATAACAATGGAGGATTTAACAGCGATTGCATAAATTAGAGTTCAGGAAATATTTATGAAGGATCACGTGACCAGCCGATGCCAGGGTCTTTTCCCGCCCCTCCCAATTTCAAAGGGAAAAGCCCTGGGAACGAGGTTGGAAAGTCCGTAAAGGGAAAACTGTCAACGAGGTCTTGAAATTGCAGCATTTCCAAGCCCGAGGTCGCAGTTTTTCCCTATACGGACCGACCCTAAGCCGGCCAATAACATTTTTATCTTTTTCTTCTCGCCGTAAGCTGGCTTGCAAGTAGGGTTGTTTATGCAACATTGGCAATGGCTTATGCGCCGTCTGCAAACCATTCGCCAAAAATCTAACGAGCAAACGAGCGAGTAAATCATACAATACGAAGAAAGATGTATTAAAAAACAGATTTATTCTGAACTACTTTATGTTAATGTATCAAGTTCACCAGTTAAGGTCTGTGAAATTTCGTGCAAAGTTTGAGGTTGTGCTACAAAAGCAATTTTGTCGATCATCATTGCGAATCACTCGACTGAATTAAACCTTCTTACAGTAAATTGAGTAGTGTACTCCACCGCAATTCTCTCAAATACAGCAATGATTAAAGAGGGAAACTCGACTGAAATTAACTCAGGTTTTACTTAAAATTGTACAGAGAGATACACAGGATTACGAGCCATTACAGCGCCGAGCAACAAACAACCAACCAAGCTCTAACAACTTCAAAAAATTCAACTGAATTTACTTACAGTAACTTTCCTTGCCATCTAAAGTTGAATAAGATAAACTTGCGTTGATTAATCCTCTATAGGAGTGTAAAAAGGGCGAAAGATTGATGATAACCACTAATTCATCCACGAAAATGGATCAACTAGATGGATTCCGCCCGCTGTTGCAGTCCGTTTTTTCTAGGTTTAGGGTGGACGGCCGGGCTCCCTTGCAGGAAGTGCAATGCCCGCCGACCGACAGACTCATCCATCCCCGAAGGGATGCATATGGGTACACCTCAAACAACCAATATTGTGAAATAATCTAAGTATGTAATATTTGGTATTTATTTGCTTTTCTGTGTAAAATAGTGTTTAATATAATACATATCTAAATCAGTTTGCAGGCGGCCACCTTGGATTTTGCCGCCATCTTGGATTTAAAAACTTCTAAAAAAATGGTTCGCTCTCTCAGTTTTCAATTCAACCTTGGTTTTGCATGTACAGATAGGCAATAAACATGCCTAGAGGTTTAAATCCAACAAGTGTTATTGTGTAACTGTTTTATTTTGATTATTGTTAAAAAAATGGTGGCCGTCTTGGATCTGGCGGCCATCTTGAATTTTTGATAATCGAAATAAAGAGGTTGCCATGGTCGGATTCGGGTGGATTTTCATGTGTGCACTATTTAGACGCATTTAAACAGATTTAGGGTGAGTGGGCTTTGTTACAAATTTTGTCGGACCTAAGTCATTCGTTTACTGTACTAATATTTACCATTATTTCGTTGTTACATTGGTCCTGAAAAGTCCCGATGGGGAGTGGCCAATTTCGTATACACATTTATACACATTTAATACACAATTTTCACAAGGGCAAAGGATAACAGCGGGGCTTCTCAGAATCCATAACACGAGCATCACGAGCTAAGGGCTCATCAAGCCTCTCACAGCTTTCACAGGGGCACGAATAACAACGGGGCTTCTCAGAATCCATTACAAAGGGAAAAACACAAAGGGAAGCACCGTGACACTAAGAACTGAATAGGACTCCTACGCACAAAGTGATACTACAAATCATTCACGTTATTAAATATTAAAGTATCCTGCTAGCAGTTGGTTTCTCCTACGCCAAACGAGAGAGAAACTACTGCCAGCAACCGTTCGTTCCTTTGAGTCTGAACCGCCGTCTAACGCCATGGACGAACATATTAAATTTGGACTGGTGAAACTAGTTTGAAAGCTGGTTTAAGCTCGCGACGCGTGCGCTCAACAACACAACTACTGCGTTTAAGCGGGCCCGCCATGTAGCGATCAAAGTCCAAGCCCACTGCGAAAATCTGGGTTACGATGTTAAAAGATTTAATTTCAACTAGGTAATCAAGAAGAATCCATTAAAGTCAAGACCTACTGGCACTAGTCAAGCCCGAGCCATTAACAATGAATCGTGTACTTGAAGTATCTTGGCTTTTTTAAGTACAATTGTGGACAAAAGTCCTTTGAACACCAATGTAATGGAAAGAGTTTTCTTGTTGTTTAAAACTGACGTTCGAAAAAGCTCTACTATCCCTTTTAAAAACATGTCTTTGATCCCTCCCAACTCGATAGAGTGTTGCAATTCACTAGTAATTGCAGGTACCACTTTTCAATATTGTATGTGGAGTAGGGGGAGGGGCTTGAAAGGTGAAGTTATGTACGTGCAACTGTTAATCTGCGTGTCGACTGAGAAAAGAGCAAAAAAGTGAATTATTCCGAAGACTTGTGCCCATCATTGTAGGTTAAAAAAGGCAGTTTAATTCTGCCCGCGTATTTGTGTGTTCCCAAAGTGATCAGCTGATATCCAATTTTTTTAAGCCATAGTTGTGTGGAGCTGCTCATTCGAATACTCTTGTTATAATAACTTGTTTTATTAAGTATTAAAAAAGAGGCAGTACTACATATTTTGTAGTACAATATATCTTCACGATTTTTGAGAGTCTGTTTATTTGTTTGGTAATAATACGGATTCATAACTGTATAATATCTATCGTTTAATTTCTGACACACTAACCATGCGTAGAATGTTCGCCAACGAATTTAAAAGCGCAAATTATAGCATCGTCGATACGTGAGTAATAAATTATATTGTTTTTTTAACACTCACATGTCTAAGCCAAGGCCGAGATAGAAACTGCTGACAGCATGCAGTATGTCTAGAACGTTCTTGACATTTTTCAGTCAGTTCTGATGTTTTGGCCGTGCTGGATTCACATACTGTTCCAGATTTCCTTTGGGTGTGTTGTTTCCCATTCCAAGGTTTTCCTTTAAACATGTTGGTTCAGGCCTGAATATCCTCACAAAACTTACACGTAACTCAAATATATTTTACTTTCTTAAGATAAGAAGACATTATTTCACCTTACCGCTCTAAAAAGCTGGTTAGCAAGGTTTTTGGTTAACCATGCCAGAGCGCTCGCTGAGCACGAAACGAAAGAAAGAAAACAACCCGGTCTTACTGATTTCTCACCTGATCTGAATAACCGCATTGCACACGACTATTATGTCAATTTTAGCCGTATTCCGTGTTACAGCTTTATTTCTTCTCGCTTTCAAACATTTATGATCGTGTGAGTGGATGGATATCAGGACAAAATGACCATCCGGTAAGACATAAAACAGGATGTCAACTACGTTACGTGACTGTTGATTTATGGCTCATGCCCATCGCAATTGAAAAATTATTTTGAGCTTTTTGCCTTTGAATTCGACAATTTTTGGGTAGTGTCAAGCACAATATCACAGCAAATTGAAGCTTTTCAAACGGACAGCATATTACGTCTTTGCATCAAATGTTAGAACTGAGTTGTCAAAATTCAACCCTTTCTACACTTCTTAGTCTATTTTGAATAGATCTTTTGTCTGGTGACACTGAGCGCAATAGGAATAACAGTTTAGTACAAAAATGATATTATTCCTTCTGAATAATTAAAATAGACCACCGTCTACAGTGGAACCTCGATTTAACGAACCTCTATTTAACGAAGTCCTCGATATAACGAACGATACTCTACGTCCCGGTCAAAATTACAGTAAAATGTATGGAATAGAACCTCGATATAACGAATCCTCGATATAACGAACATAATCCGGAAGCCCAAACGTAAAAATATACCTCGATATAACGAATTACAATGTCAACACGCGACAGAAGATAAACGCTGAACAGATCAACAGTCAGCAAATCCTTTAATCCATATGGTAAAGAGACAGCAACCTTTCAGTCAACGGCTTATTATTTGTCATAGACATTGGCACAATAGTATTTCCACAGAAGTCACCTGTGTTACAAATCAATCATTAACTATGACCTCGATATAACGAACATTTGGTCGTTTCCCCTCAAATTCGTTATATCGAGGTTTTCGATATAACGAACCCTCCTATTTAACGAACAAATTTGGCCGGTCCCCAGCGACTTCGTTAAATCGAGGTTCCACTGTACCAGATAGTGCTTAACGTTTTCTAACAGATTCTATAGTGAAAATAGTTATGGGAAAATATTGTACGATAAACCAATGATCCCGCGTGTGTTTTCGAGCTTCTTGTTATGCCTTACGCCAGACGCAAAATGCAAATCTGTAGCCAAATATAAGTCAAGTTGTATTCGCTGTCTTAGGTCGTTGTATTTTAAGGAAAACCGTTTCAGCTGAAACTGGTTTGGGTTGATTCGGTTGACGTTTCTCAGTAAAACACTTTTCTGACCGTTTTCGGTTGAAACAGGGTTTCTCGTGGGACCACCTGTTGCGTGAGCTACAATCACTTGAGATAATTATACAATATGCATTTTAATCGTTTCAAATTGTTTTGACGCCGGTTGAAAAAATTTGATTAAATAAATCAACCAGAAACGGTTTTTCCCCAATACATGTAGAACAGGAAAATTCCCATCTAACCCAACCAAACAAAAAAATCGGTTGATCCCAATGCAACACGACCTTGAGTGTTTACTTCGGAAATTGTAATGCAAATTGTTCTAGGCGTCATTCTTCTCGTAATTAGGTGTATTTTAAGACCCATTCGATGCCAATTTTTTACGTTTCTACACATCCCGTGCAAAGTGCAGAAATTTGAATGAAAAGTTTTGTGACCTACTTTGCTCAAATGTCGTCGGAAACACTTTTTTCCTGCTACGTGGTTTCAATTCTTAAATGAAACATTTTTCTGGTCTTCGATTATTTTCTGATCTTGCCTCTGGCAAAAACTAATCGAAATTGCGAAAACCCACGTGGGTGCTATTTTCTATCGTACAATATCTTTCCCGTATCCATTTACACCATAACATCTGTTAGAAAAAGTCACGCACTACGTATACGTTGTGTTAATATAATTTGCTTATTCAAATGGAAAAAGATAACCTTGTTGTAATACTTTTAAACAGGGATTCATTTATATTTCTTTAATGCCTATGTAAAGAATCGTTCTCATTTTTTTCCATCGGCTTCAAGCAAGCGAGGCATCTCCATTTTCTTTTGTATTCAGGGTCAGTAGACAAAAGTCAGTACTCAAACTAAAAGAAGTGTAAATAAAGTGATGATGGCAAAAGCATTCAGTTGGAAAGTCTCAAGAAGAAGATGAGCTTATTTTTAGCAGAACCAGAATCTCTTTAAACTAGGTAATCGAGAAGAATCCAAGTCAAGAGTTACTGACTTTAGTCGAGCATGAGTCACTAACAATGAATCGTGGAATTGAAAGTAGCTTGGCTTTATTGACTACAATCGTGGACAAAAGTCCTTTGAACACTGATAGAAAAAGTTATTTGTCATTTGCAACTGAAGTTTAAAAAAGCTCTGTTATCCTTTTAAAAACGATTTTTGATCCCCTCCCCATCCGATACAGTGTTGAAACTCGCTAAGAATTGCAGGTACTAGTTTTCAATATTGTATGTGGGGTAGGGGGAGAGGCTAAAAAGGTGAAGTTAAATTCGTGCGACTGTTTATCTGCGTGTCTGGAAAAGAGCAAAAAAGTAAATAGTGCCAAGACTTATGCCATGATTTTAGGTTTAAAAAGGCAGTTTAATTCTGCCGGCGTATCTAAGTGTTCGCAAAGTGTTCAGCTGATATCCAATTTTTTGAAGCCATAGTTGTGTGGAGCTGCTCATTCGAATAGTCTTGTTATAATAAATTGTTTTATTAAATATTGAAAAATGGCAGTACTACATTTTTAGTACAATATATCTTTACGATTTTGTGAGTCTGTTTTATCTGTTTGGTAATATACGGATTCATAACTGTATAATTTCTATCGTTTAATTCCTGACACACTAACAAAGCGTAGAATGTTCGCCAACGAATTTAAAAGCGCAAATTATAGCATCGTCGATACGTGAGTAATAATAATTATATTGTTTTGTAACACGCACATATTAAGCCAAGGCCGAGATAAAAACTGCTACACAGCATGCGAGTATGTCCAGAACGTTCTTGGATATTTTTCAGTCAGTTCGTGAATGGTTTGGCCGATACTAGGATTCACATACTGAGCCCAGATTTTCCTTTGGGTGTGTTATTTCTCCTATTCCAAGGTTTCCTTTGAACATCTTGTTTCAGGAATATCCTCACAAAACCTATACTAACTCAAATTTTTAATTAATAGAGAAGAAAACATTATTTCACCTAACCGCTCTAAAAAGCGAGTTAGGCAAGGTTTAAGTTTATCATGCAAGAGCGCTCGCTGAGCACGAAACGGAAGAAAGGAAAACAACCTGATCTTACTGATTTCTCACCTGATCTGAATAACCGCAGTTGCACACGACTTTTATGTCAATTTTAGCCGTATTCAGTGTTACAGCCTTATTTCTTCTCGCTGTCGAGCATTTACGATGGTGTGAGTGGATGGATATCAGGACAAAATGACCATCCGGTAAGACATGAAACAAGATGTCAACTACGTTTACGTGACTGTTGATTGATGGCCCATGCCCATCGCAATTGAAAAAGTTATTTTGAGCTTTTTGACGTTTGAATTCGACAATTTTGGGTTGTATCAAGCACAATATCACAGCAAATTGAAGCTTTTTAAAGGGACAGCATGTAGAGTCTTTGCATCAAATGTTAAAAAGTTGCCAAAAATTCAACCCTTTCTACACTTCTTTGTCTATTTTGAATAGATCTTTTGTCTGGTGACACTGAGCGCAATAGGAATAACAGTTTAGTACAAAAATGACTATTATTCCTTCTGGATAATTAAAATAGAGCACCATCTAACAGATAGTGCTTAACGTTTTCTAACAGATTCTATAGTGAAAGTAGTTATGGGAAAATATTGTACGATAAACAATGATCCCGCGTGTGTTTTTCGAGCTTCTTGTTATGTGCCTTACCCTGGAGGCAAAATGTAAATCTGTAGCTAAATATAAGTCAAGTTGTATTCGCTGTCTTGGGTCGTGTTATGTTAAGGTAAACCGTTTCAGCTGAAACTGGTTTGAGTTGATAAGGTTGATGTTTCTCAGTAAAACACCATTTTTCGACCGTTTTCGGTTGCTGAAACGGGATTTCTCGTGGGACTACTCGTTGCGTGAGCTACAATCAC
This sequence comes from Platygyra sinensis, assembly GCA_019787425.1. NCBI lineage: Eukaryota > Metazoa > Cnidaria > Anthozoa > Scleractinia > Merulinidae > Platygyra > Platygyra sinensis. The sequence goes on along the minus strand of JAHPZR010010821.1, from coordinate 33,684 downwards.
GTGAGATAATCATACAAAATGCATTTTAATCGTTTCAACTTGTTTGACGCCGGGTGAAAACATTTGATTAAATAAATCAGCCAGAAACGGTTTTTTCCCCAATACATGTATAACAGTGAAATTTTCATCTAACCCAACCAACAAGAAACGATTGATCGCCAATACAACACGAGCTTGGTGTTTACTCCGGAAATTGTAATGCAAATTGTCCTAGGCGTCATTCATCTCGTATTAGGTGTATTTATGACCCATTTCAATGCGCAATTTTTTACCGTTCTACACATCCCGTGCATATTACAGAAATTTGAATCAAAGGTTTGTGACCTGCTCAAATGTCGTCGGAAACAGTTTTTTCCTAATGCATGGGTATTTAGTTTTCACTTCTTACATGAAACATTTTTCTGGTCGCTCTTTTTAATTTTTTTGATTTTGCCTCTGGCAAAAACATAATCGAAATTGCGAAAAACTTACTTGGGTGCTATTTTCTATCGCCCAATTCTTTCCCGTATCCATTACACCATAACATCTGTTAGAAAATAATCACACACTATCTATAGATAGTGTTATTATAATTTACTTATTCAGATGGAAAAAGATTAACCGTGTTGTAATACTTTTAAACAGGGATTCATTTATTATTTCTTTAATGCCAAGCAAGCGAGGCATCTTCATTTTCTTTTGTATTTACTGTCAGTAGACAAGAGGGCTCAAAGTAAAAGAAGTGTAAATAAAGTGATGATGGCAAATGCATTAAGTTGGAAAGAAGAAGATGAGGTTATTTTTAGCAGAACCAGAATCTCTTTCAACTAGGTAATCAAGAAGAATATCCATGTCAAAACCTGCTGTCATTAGTCGAGCCCGAGCCACTAATAGTAAAATCGTAGAATTGAAGTGGCGATTAATAGAAATAATTACACTCGCACAATGCATTCGTAGCTTGTTTGTTTGTGTTTTCTACAAGACAGGTTGGTACAATTTTTTGCCAGACGTCGGTCCTGCTTCTCAACCATGACAAATAATTTGACAAAGTGAAGTAGTTCTAAGAGCGATGCAATGCATCCCTTTTCTGTGGTTGAAGATTTCATTTGTGTTCGGTTGTTACACAAGAAACATTGCAGAACTATTTTAGACGCGCACGGTTTTTCGAGTTTTGACTGTAACGTTTACGATTTTTGTGAGTCTTTTTATCTGTTTGGTAATACGGATTCATAACTGTATAATTTCTATCGTCTAAATTCTGATACACTAACAAAGCGTAGAATGTTCGCCAATGAATTTAAAACCACAAATTATAGCATCGTCAATACGGGAGTAATAATGATAATATAGAACGAGAAATGCTGTGGGAGATCATAACTAGATTTGGGTTTGACAGTTATAAGTTCACTCAGTGATGTAGGCAGGAGAGAGACCGTGAATAGCCTTGAAAGTGAGAAGCAGGATCTTGAATTGAATTCGCATTACGACAGGTAGCGAGTGAAGTGTAGGAGTTATGTTGCAGTATTTACTAAGGTCAAGAGCGATGCGAGTAGCAGCGTTCTGTGCTCTCTGTAATTTTGAAATTTGACACTGCGGGAGGCCATACATGAGACTATTGCAGTAGTCCATCCCACTTGCGACAAACGCATCACCGGGATAAGAGTTACTAGACAGTTTTGTGACAGGTATCTTCTTATCCTTTTGAGGTTATGCAGATAATAAAATCCAGAACTGCATACTTTGTTGATAAGAGTTTCCATAGACAAAATCGAATCAAACCAAGCACCAAGATTTCTTATGCAATTCACGTCAGCGTAGCAGTGCGCGTCAGGAAGATGCCGCTTAATGGTATTGAACAATTTTATCTCTATTTTGTTTTATTTTATTTTTTGCCACACGACTTTGATGCATAAATGACGTAGAGCAATGGACCCAGACAAATGCTCTTTTAACCGTTTTAACTTAGTCTAAGGAGGGAAAAAGATTTTATTATATATTTACATGTTTCTGTTGTATTCAACGTCACCAGACAAAAAGTTTTTTCAAAAGAGAAGTGTAAATGATCTTCACGACAGAAAAGGTTGAATTTTTTGGGAATTTTTAACATTTTGATCATTTTAAGATTCAGTGTGTTAGGATGTTATATCGTGCTGCATAATACAACTCCAAAACAACAGCTGCCAAAAATAACTTTTTCCATCGCGCTACCCTTGACACATAATCAACAGTCAGGTAAACGCATTTGAGCAAGTTTTTATGTCGTGCTATGGTGATTTTGTCAGATATCCACTCATACTATGCTCTCTATTGGAAAGTGCGAAGAAATCAGGCTGTAGCAATAAGATAAAACTGACATACTCAAGCACAAGCGGCCAGGTGAGAAACCACTTAGAAGTGCTTAATTACCTAAGTTTCTTTATTCCTTCTTGCGTTCAGCGCGCGCTCCTGATAAATTGAGTTGAGTGGTTGGTAAAGTACTACTAAGTTACATTTTGCAGGGATGCTTCAGTGCTTAAAATCATGTTTTTAGCAGCAAGTTTGTTATCGTTGAAAGAAAACACAAGATGGAACTATTTAGTGGCAACCGGTGAGTTCTTCCTTCCGTTCAGCTGATTAGATGTCGAACATCCATTTTCTTTTTTTTTTTTTGCGTGAAACAACTAAAATAAATCGGTCGATCAGTTCTTGTGGAACAAAAACATAATCACAAACAAGGCTTGCTGATCCATTTTATGCCACGAATTTAAGCACACTTACTTTTACAGGAAACAGCAATTAAAATTGATTCACATAAATCACGAAAAAGAGTTCTTAAGTTTCACTCCATGGCAACTGTTTACTCCGTTAGGCCTTTTGCTGTCATGTAACAAATTGAAAAGCACAAAGATTCTTTTCGCCATATAATGAATTATCTTTCTGAAAATTTAAGCACACTTGTGTTGCTTCTGAAAATACTCGGAATGTCTTGCTTATACTTTGTTATTTTCCTCTGTTTTATACAAGGCAAGTCATAATATTTACTCATTCCGTGCAAACCTTAAAATAAGTCAGATTTTGCCATTAACGGATAATTTCGGATTTTGTTTTTATTCCTTAAAAGACAAGCTATTTGCCATGACTTGAAATGGCTGGTGACACGCAAACTGCGCCTCACGGTTACCTTGGAAAGAGAGAGTCAGCGAATAAAATCTGCATCACAATTTTCTAGATCAGGAGAAAATCACGAAACAACAGTTAAACAATTTCTATGGTAATTCGTTTCTATTTTGCTTCTGGCAGTTAAGGCATAATCAAAATCCATAAAACGCAGTGGCACTATTCTTTTTTGAGGTATAAAATTCTTTCGATATGCATTTACACTAGGCTGTCGGTTAGAAAAAGTCAAACACCTACTTCCAGATCGTTGTCAACTTCATTTATTCCGGTAATATGATTGTAAGACTTTTCAATCAATGAAGAGGTCTCCAGGAAACCACTCCAGCGCTTATTTATTACAAAACGAATTGGCAATCATGGTGGGTCACGCTTTTGGAAAAGTTGCGCCAGCCAAATGGAGGACCAATCATTGCATGGCACGATTTCACAAGCTGTAATAAATATCTGTATTCCAGTCAAGCTAGTCATTCGTTCAAGAGTCGCGGAACAAGGTGAGTGAAACACTTTACGATGTTGTGTTTTACTTTACTCAAGTGATGATGTGCCTTTGTGTTTATTGCAGTGTTACAAGTTCTTATCTTTCATTGAATTGGAGTGAAGTCAGAAAGGTAAGGACTTCTCCACTTTCACATCGGTTAGAAAGAGTCAGGCATAAACAGCCTTTTGATGTTTCCTGGCCATAAGATAAAGGAGCTGGCTCTGGAAGATCGCTATGTTTTAATACTAGTTAGCAGCCTGTTCTGTGTTTTAGGAAGGGCAGCCATGCTAAAACTGAATTTCAAACTTCTGAGCAACGCTTGTGATGTTGAGTAGCCGAGTTTTCTGTTTCTCTTACTGACAGAGAGAGTTTCGTATTCCTCTTATTTAATTGCTCGAGTCAGTTTAATTTGCAACCGGTCGGTTCAGTTGTTGGTAAAACCAATACAGCCAATGCTTTCTTCTTGGTTGCGCATTATGGTTGACTTATTTAGTTATCATCGATGATTTATTTCTTTCCCTGTCTACAGCTATTCTGATCTGAAAGGATGTTGCCAATCAAGGCTATTTGCTTCCTAAATTAAGATTGCTCCCGAGTGATAGAAATTTCTCTTGCTAGTTTAGTGACAATGATGAACGGGTCGCAACCAACATTCTTCCAACACTCAGACCTTTTTTTAAACTTCTGTTGCTGACAGATAATATCCGGCCATCTCATATCAGAAAGGGAGTTCACCACGCTTGTATTTAAAAGATATAAACCTTACAAAATTTTACAGTGTTTTTATCGCTATAAGTTAACACCGATAGAAAGAAGACTAAAATTGCGTCGAACACCACGCTTGTGGAACTATAGTTCAGCATAGGTGTAAGACTTCTCAACTACACAATTTTCGGTAGTTTTCTTTATTATTTTTTTTTTCGAAAGTAGAGAAGGAATGGGGCGGCATTTTAAATTCACGCGAAATGTAAGAGCCTCTATTTGCTGTATTTGCTAATCAACTTTAAACAGAGAACCAAAGACTTAATCCTGAAAATACAATTAGCAATGATATTTCCTGTTTAGTTAAAACTTTTATAGGAGAATTCATTTTACATTTCGAACAAATGGTGTGCGGGTTTAGTTTACATACCAAGGAATCAATGTTGTTTCTCTGTATGATTATCTTTGGCTTAGCTTACCTTAGCTTCTCTTAATATGACATCGCTCCTGGAGCGAATTTGCTCTTTGGCCTTGTCGGTCAGTTACTCCAGTAATCAATCAAAACAAAATTTGGAAAACTTTTACTCAACATGTTTCAAACATATCTTTTTAAGACTTTTGCTGCTGTTAGATAATGTATGACTGATATCAGAGAATTAACAAGAAAGGGAGTGCCGCCGTGCTCGTTTTAGACTGATTTAAAGCTTATAAATATTCACATTGTCTATAAATTATTTCACGTCAACAATGAGTGTTGCGAATAAACCGATGCCAAGGATTTGTGTTGAACCCTACGCTTTTAAGCCTAATGAGTAATTGTTTGCAAGCTATGAGTCCCGTGACAAAGTTAAGCATTATATATTTATTATTTGGTTCAGTGTATGTAATACAAAAAACATTAACAAAACTAAAAGTGCACCAATGTATTACTCTCATGCTGCTCATATTTCGCTCCGCGCATGCGATTACAAGTAAAGATGTATTATTTTTGTGTTATTTTCTTTATTTTTTTACCATAGGTTTGCAGAGAAAACAAGATGAAAATTCTGTGCATCTTAGCCTGTGTTCTGGGCATCATGTCGCCGACGGCCCAGGGTAAGAATAGTTTAATAAGTATTTTCGTTGATTAGATAAAATATCCGAGGTGGTGATTGACAGGGTAACCGTTATGCATCCATTAAATCGCTGGGGAACAACCAAGGAAACTGTGTCGTCTAACTCCCAGTTCGATGTTACTATTTCAAATCTGAGTAATGTATCAAAAATTCAAAGTGATTACATGTAAGCTTTCAGGTAAAAAACAAGATAATGGATAAGATTGTCATCGGTTTCACAAATACAAAATGGCTTTGGATTTGTTTCTGATGATACAAATTTAATAGATAGCCTTTCTGTCTCAGGGAAGCTCAATGTTAAATTGTAATCAATGCTAACCTTGCATTTGGCTGGGAGAGTAAGACAGAAGTTGCGAGTTTACAAAAAAAAAACTATCGCAGTCTATTATTGGCTTAAACGTGGTTTGATGTGGTTCACATCGTCATCAAGAACAACAAAGTTTGAAAAACTGTTTGAATTTATAAGAAACTTGCTAATATAGACAGATTGTTCATTAAAATAATGTGCACAATTTGAAACGTGTGAAAATGACGCTTCAAAAACAAATCAACGAGGTTCAGACGCCTGAACTCTGCGATACCCATGTAGTACTCTACCAACTGATCCATCGCGACAGCTAGGGGCTGGTCAAGTTAATTGTGAATTCGTAATGTACTCGTAGATGGTGAAGAAGAAGTTTTAAGATGTTTCATGTATTCACGTGCAGACTTCTTAATCATCCCTAAGTAAGACAACATACAATTATTAACAAAAGCCAACAAGGAAAAAGGGATGGCAAACGTTAAAAAAATTGACTGTGATATTGCATCGTTTGCAATAAGGTTTGTGTGTAACTACAAGTTTCATATTTTAACAGATCTATGTTGAAGTCTCCCATGAGATAGATATTTAGATTTTGACGGCACTGGTGCTCAAGAAAATCTGACAAGTATTCTAGAATCTCATTAGCGTTATTGTGTTGCCTATAAGTAACACCACATACAGATTTCTTATAGTTAGGCAGATGAAGATCAATCCAAAGGGCTTAATAGCAAGAACTGGAGACTCGTTCAAGAACGCGGTAATTACAATTCTGATCAATGAACAGGCCAACACCACCGGCAGATAAAGGTGTCGGGACTGATTCAAAATAGTATCCCGGTAATTCTGGGACAAAATTAGTACTACATTCACGATCGCATATACGAGTTTCTGATACACCAGTGGCGGTAAAACGGAAATTCAATTCACTTAAACCATGATGTTGAAATTCTTCAAAATGTTTCTTTAAGCTACGTATATTTTTATGCAGAAAGGAGATTTTTTAGTGCAACTGCTTGCTTTCAATGAACTGCGCAAAGCTGTATGGAGGATAATATTTTGAGCGTATCTTATTTGAAGTGAAATTTATATCAGGATCAATATCTTTATCAAGAGAGTTTAGCTGGAATACACTAAGGTCGTAAAGACTACTGAGAGAATCTAGCGATTTTCTAGAAGGTAGATTATCATCAATTAATGTCTTTATTAACCGCGATTTGAGTGAGATTGATTTAAGGAATTTGGCCATGGCAACAACAATGCAATATCACAGTCAATTTTTTTAACGTTTGCCATCCCTTTTTCCTTGTTGGCTTTTGTTAATAATTGTATGTTGTCTTACTTAGGGATGATTAAGAAGTCTGCACGTGAATACATGAAACATCTTAAAACTTCTTCTTCACCATCTACGAGTACATTACGAATTCACAATTAACTTGACCAGCCCCTAGCTGTCGCGATGGATCAGTTGGTAGAGTACTACATGGGTATCGCAGAGTTCAGGCGTCTGAACCTCGTTGATTTGTTTTTGAAGCGTCATTTTCACACGTTTCAAATTGTGCACATTATTTTAATGAACAATCTGTCTATATTAGCAAGTTTCTTATAAATTCAAACAGTTTTTCAAACTTTGTTGTTCTTGATGACGATGTGAACCACATCAAACCACGTTTAAGCCAATAATAGACTGCGATAGTTTTTTTTTTGTAAACTCGCAACTTCTGTCTTACTCTCCCAGCCAAATGCAAGGTTAGCATTGATTACAATTTAACATTGAGCTTCCCTGAGACAGAAAGGCTATCTATTAAATTTGTATCATCAGAAACAAATCCAAAGCCATTTTGTATTTGTGAAACCGATGACAATCTTATCCATTATCTTGTTTTTTACCTGAAAGCTTACATGTAATCACTTTGAATTTTTGATACATTACTCAGATTTGAAATAGTAACATCGAACTGGGAGTTAGACGACACAGTTTCCTTGGTTGTTCCCCAGCGATTTAATGGATGCATAACGGTTACCCTGTCAATCACCACCTCGGATATTTTATCTAATCAACGAAAATACTTATTAAACTATTCTTACCCTGGGCCGTCGGCGACATGATGCCCAGAACACAGGCTAAGATGCACAGAATTTTCATCTTGTTTTCTCTGCAAACCTATGGTAAAAAAATAAAGAAAATAACACAAAAATAATACATCTTTACTTGTAATCGCATGCGCGGAGCGAAATATGAGCAGCATGAGAGTAATACATTGGTGCACTTTTAGTTTTGTTAATGTTTTTTGTATTACATACACTGAACCAAATAATAAATATATAATGCTTAACTTTGTCACGGGACTCATAGCTTGCAAACAATTACTCATTAGGCTTAAAAGCGTAGGGTTCAACACAAATCCTTGGCATCGGTTTATTCGCAACACTCATTGTTGACGTGAAATAATTTATAGACAATGTGAATATTTATAAGCTTTAAATCAGTCTAAAACGAGCACGGCGGCACTCCCTTTCTTGTTAATTCTCTGATATCAGTCATACATTATCTAACAGCAGCAAAAGTCTTAAAAAGATATGTTTGAAACATGTTGAGTAAAAGTTTTCCAAATTTTGTTTTGATTGATTACTGGAGTAACTGACCGACAAGGCCAAAGAGCAAATTCGCTCCAGGAGCGATGTCATATTAAGAGAAGCTAAGGTAAGCTAAGCCAAAGATAATCATACAGAGAAACAACATTGATTCCTTGGTATGTAAACTAAACCCGCACACCATTTGTTCGAAATGTAAAATGAATTCTCCTATAAAAGTTTTAACTAAACAGGAAATATCATTGCTAATTGTATTTTCAGGATTAAGTCTTTGGTTCTCTGTTTAAAGTTGATTAGCAAATACAGCAAATAGAGGCTCTTACATTTCGCGTGAATTTAAAATGCCGCCCCATTCCTTCTCTACTTTCGAAAAAAAAAATAATAAAGAAAACTACCGAAAATTGTGTAGTTGAGAAGTCTTACACCTATGCTGAACTATAGTTCCACAAGCGTGGTGTTCGACGCAATTTTAGTCTTCTTTCTATCGGTGTTAACTTATAGCGATAAAAACACTGTAAAATTTTGTAAGGTTTATATCTTTTAAATACAAGCGTGGTGAACTCCCTTTCTGATATGAGATGGCCGGATATTATCTGTCAGCAACAGAAGTTTAAAAAAAGGTCTGAGTGTTGGAAGAATGTTGGTTGCGACCCGTTCATCATTGTCACTAAACTAGCAAGAGAAATTTCTATCACTCGGGAGCAATCTTAATTTAGGAAGCAAATAGCCTTGATTGGCAACATCCTTTCAGATCAGAATAGCTGTAGACAGGGAAAGAAATAAATCATCGATGATAACTAAATAAGTCAACCATAATGCGCAACCAAGAAGAAAGCATTGGCTGTATTGGTTTTACCAACAACTGAACCGACCGGTTGCAAATTAAACTGACTCGAGCAATTAAATAAGAGGAATACGAAACTCTCTCTGTCAGTAAGAGAAACAGAAAACTCGGCTACTCAACATCACAAGCGTTGCTCAGAAGTTTGAAATTCAGTTTTAGCATGGCTGCCCTTCCTAAAACACAGAACAGGCTGCTAACTAGTATTAAAACATAGCGATCTTCCAGAGCCAGCTCCTTTATCTTATGGCCAGGAAACATCAAAAGGCTGTTTATGCCTGACTCTTTCTAACCGATGTGAAAGTGGAGAAGTCCTTACCTTTCTGACTTCACTCCAATTCAATGAAAGATAAGAACTTGTAACACTGCAATAAACACAAAGGCACATCATCACTTGAGTAAAGTAAAACACAACATCGTAAAGTGTTCACTCACCTTGTTCCGCGACTCTTGAACGAATGACTAGCTTGACTGGAATACAGATATTTATTACAGCTTGTGAAATCGTGCCATGCAATGATTGGTCCTCCATTTGGCTGGCGCAACTTTTCCAAAAGCGTGACCACCATGATTGCCAATTCGTTTTGTAATAAATAAGCGCTGGAGTGGTTTCCTGGAGACCTCTTCATTGATTGAAAAGTCTTACAATCATATTACCGGAATAAATGAAGTTGACAACGATCTGGAAGTAGGTGTTTGACTTTTTCTAACCGACAGCCTAGTGTAAATGCATATCGAAAGAATTTTATACCTCAAAAAAGAATAGTGCCACTGCGTTTTATGGATTTTGATTATGCCTTAACTGCCAGAAGCAAAATAGAAACGAATTACCATAGAAATTGTTTAACTGTTTTCGTGATTTTCTCCTGATCTAGAAAATTGTGATGCAGATTTTATTCGCTGACTCTCTCTTTCCAAGGTAACCGTGAGGCGCAGTTTGCGTGTCACCAGCCATTTCAAGTCATGGCAAATAGCTTGTCTTTTAAGGAATAAAAACAAAATCCGAAATTATTCGTTAATGGCAAAATCTGACTTATTTTAAGGTTTGCACGGAATGAGTAAATATTATGACTTGCCTTGTATAAAACAGAGGAAAATAACAAAGTATAAGCAAGACATTCCGAGTATTTTCAGAAGCAACACAAGTGTGCTTAAATTTTCAGAAAGATAATTCATTATATGGCGAAAAGAATCTTTGTGCTTTTCAATTTGTTACATGACAGCAAAAGGCCTAACGGAGTAAACAGTTGCCATGGAGTGAAACTTAAGAACTCTTTTTCGTGATTTATGTGAATCAATTTTAATTGCTGTTTCCTGAAAAGTAAGTGTGCTTAAATTCGTGGCATAAAATGGATCAGCAAGCCTTGTTTGTGATTATGTTTTTGTTCCACAAGAACTGATCGACCGATTTATTTTAGTTGTTTCACGCAAAAAAAAAAAAAAGAAAATGGATGTTCGACATCTAATCAGCTGAACGGAAGGAAGAACTCACCGGTTGCCACTAAATAGTTCCATCTTGTGTTTTCTTTCAACGATAACAAACTTGCTGCTAAAAACATGATTTTAAGCACTGAAGCATCCCTGCAAAATGTAACTTAGTAGTACTTTACCAACCACTCAACTCAATTTATCAGGAGCGCGCGCTGAACGCAAGAAGGAATAAAGAAACTTAGGTAATTAAGCACTTCTAAGTGGTTTCTCACCTGGCCGCTTGTGCTTGAGTATGTCAGTTTTATCTTATTGCTACAGCCTGATTTCTTCGCACTTTCCAATAGAGAGCATAGTATGAGTGGATATCTGACAAAATCACCATAGCACGATATAAAAACTTGCTCAAATACGTTTACCTGACTGTTGATTATGTGTCAAGGGTAGCGCGATGGAAAAAGTTATTTTTGGCAGCTGTTGTTTTGGAGTTGTATTATACAGCACGATATAACATCCTAACACACTGAAAATGATCAAAATGTTAAAAGTTCCCAAAAAATTCAACCTTTTCTGGTGTGAAGATCATTTA
>JAHPZR010010821.1:5000-20000 GCA_019787425.1 Platygyra sinensis | reverse complement strand
ATTGCGCATTGAAATGGGTCATAAATACACCTAATACGAGATGAATGACGCCTAGGACAATTTGCATTACAATTTCCGGAGTAAACACCAAGCTCGTGTTGTATTGCGATCAATCGTTTCTTGTTGGTTGGGTTAGATGAAAATTTCCCTGTAACCCATGTATTGGGGAAAAAACCGTTTCTGGGTTGATTTATTTAATCAAATTTTTCAACTCGGCCCGTCAAAACAAGTTGCAACCGATTAAAATGCATTTTGGTATGATTATCTCGGGTGATTGTAGCTTCACGCAACAGTGGTCCCACGAGGAACTCCTGTTTCTACCGAAAACGGGTCAGAAAAAGTGTTTTACTGAGAAACGTCAACCGAATCAACCCTAACCAGTTTTCAGCTGAAACGGTTTTACACTTAAAATCTACCGACCTATAGCCAGCGAATACAACTTGACTTATATTTGTGCTACTAGATTTGCATTTTGCGTCTGGCGTAAGGCATAACAGAAGCTCGAAAACACACACGGGATCATTGGTTTTATCGTACAATATTTTTCCCATAACTATTTTTCAACTATAGAATCTGTTATAAAAAAAAAAAAAAAAAACAAGAGACCAACGTTAATGCACTATCTGGGTACAGTGGAACCTCGATTTAACGAAGTCGCTGGAGACCGACCAAATTTGTTCTTTAAATGGAGGGTTCGTTACATCGAAAACCTCGATATAACGAATTTGAGGGAAACGACCAAAATGTTCGTTACATCTAGGTCATAGTTCATGATTGATTTGTAACACAGGTGACTTCTGTGGAAATACTATAGTGCCAATGTCTATGACAAATAATAAGCCGTTGACTGAAAGGTTGCTGTCTCTTTACCATATGGATTAAAGGATTTGCCGACTGTTGATCTGTTCAGCGTTTGTCTTCTGTCGCGTGTTGACATTGTAATTCGTTATATCGAGGTAAATTTTACGTTTGGGATTCCGGATTATGTTCGTTATATCGAGGTTCTATTCCATACATTTTACTGTAATTTTGGCGGGACTTAGAGTATCGTTCGTTATATCGAGGACTTCGTTAATAGCGAGGTTCGTTAAATCGAGGTTCACACTGTAATTCCTTCCGAATAATTTAAAATAGAGCCACCATCCTACAGTGGAACCTCGTTTTTAAACGAGCCCGTCTATTGAACGAAGTCCCTCGCATATAACGAACGATACTCTACGTCCCCGGCCACAATTACAGTACAATGTATGGAATAGAACCTCGACATAACAAGAAGCCTCGAAAAACACACAGCGGGATCATTGGTTTATTCGGACAATATTTTGTCCGCATAACTATTTTCCACTATAGAATCTGTCTAGAAAACGTTTAAGCACTATCCTGGTAGATGGTGAGTCCCTATTGTAATTATCCAGAAGGAATAATATCATTTTTGTACTACACTAGTTATTCTTTATTGCGCTCAGTGACATAATACGGCCTAAAAATTGACATAAAAGTCGTGCCCAACTGCGCTTATTTAGATCAGGTGAGAAATTTAGTAGACCAGGTTTGTGTTTCCTTTCTTGCCGTTTCGTGCTCAGTCGAGCGCTCTTGCACGATAAACTAAACACTTTGCTGCTGACGTCGCTTTTTAGAAAAGGCGGGTTTTTAGAGCGGATAGGTAACATAATGTCTTTCTTCTCTTAATTAATCCTAAATATCTGTGAGTTATATATTAGATTTTTGATAAGGATATTCCTGAAACAAGATTTTTTCAAAGGAACCCCTGGGAATAGGCGCACTTTCCGATAGAGTAAAATTCAGCTTGGCAGCGAGGCTTAGAGGCACACAAACAAAAGAAATGAATAAACATGGTCATTCATTTCCTTTGTTTGTGTCCTCTAAGCCTCGCTGCCAGCTGAATTTTCATAATATTATCGAAAGTGGTCCTATTGGTAATAACACACCCAAAGGAAGTCTGGGATCAGTATGTGCATCCAGTACGGCCAAACACTCAGAACTGACTGGAAAAAATGCCAAACACTCTAGATATACTTTCTGTCAGCAGTTTTTATACTCGGCCTTGGCTTAAAATATTTGGCGTGTTAAAAACAAAATAATTATCATTACTGCACGTATGTTTCAACCGAAAACGGTGCGGAAAAGTGTTTTACCTGAGAAACATCAACCTTAGTCAACTTCAAACCAGATGTCAGCTTGAAACGGTTTACCTTAACATAACACTAAACCCAGACAGCGAATACAACTTGACTTATATTTAGCTTACAGATTTACATTTTGCCTCCAGCGTAAGCACATAACAAGAAGCTCGAAAAACACACGCGGATCATTGTTTATGGTACAATATTTTCCCATAACTATTTCACTATAGAAATCTGTTAGAAAACGTTAAGCGCTATTTGGAAGATGGTGGTCTATTTTAATTATTCGAAAGGAATAATAGCATTTTTGTACTAAACTGTTATTCCTATTGTGCTAAATATCTAACAACATATCTATTCAAAATTAGACTAAGAAGTGTAGAAAGGTTGAATTTTGGCAACTTTTTAACATTTGATGCAAAGACTTTACATGCTGTCCCTTTAAAAAGATTCATTTTGCTGTGTATTGTGCTTGACACTACCCAAATATTGTTGAATTCAAAGTCAAAAAGCCCAAAATAACTATTTCAATTGCGATGGGCATGAGCCATATTAATCAACAGTCACGTATACGTAGTTGACATTTTGTTTTGTGTCTTACCGGATGGTCATTTTGTCTTGATATCCATCCACTCACACCATCGTAAATACTTGAAGGTGAGAAGAAATAAGGCTGTAACACTGAATACGGCTAAAATTGACATAATAGTCAAATTTTTTCAACCGGCCTCAAAACAAGTTATAACGGTTAAAATGCAATTGAGTCTCAACTGATTGTAGCTCACATAACGAGAAACCCAACGAGAAACCCCGTTTCAGGCAAGCGAAAACGGTCGCCCGGGGAAAAGTGTTTTACTGAGAAACGTCAACCTTATCAACTCAAATCAGCTTCAGCTGAAACCCGTTTACCTTAAAATAACACGACCCAGGACAGCGAATACAACTTGACTTTATTTAACTACGGATTTGCATTTTGCCTCCGGCGTAAGACATAACAAGAAGCTCGAAAAACACACGCGGGATCATTGCTTATCGTACAATATTTTCCCATAATTATTTTCACTAAAGAATCTGTTAGAAAACGTTATGCATTATGTGGTAGATGGTGGCCTATTTTTAATTACTCGGAAGGAATAATATAATTTTTGTACTAGCTAAACTGTTATTCCTATTGTACTCAGTGTCACCAGACAAAAGATCTATTCAAAATAGACCAAGAAGTGTAGAAAGGGCTGAATTTTTAACATTTGATGCAAAAACTTAACATGCTGTCCCTTTAAAAAGCTTCAGTTTGCTGTGATTTTGTTTTTGATACAACCCAAAAATTGTCGAATTCAAAGGTAAAAAGCTCAAAATAACTAATTCAATTGCGATGGGCATGAGCCATATTAATCAGCAGTCACGTAAACGTAGTTGACATTTTGCTTTATGTCTTACGGGATGGTCATTTTGTCCTGATATTTATCCACTCACACCATCGTGAATGTTCGAAAGCGAGAAGAAATAAGGATGTAACATTTAATACGGCTAATAGTGACATAAAAGTCGTGCACAATGCGGATATTCAGATCACTGAGGTGAGACATCAGTAACACCAGGTTGTTTTCTTTCTTCCGTTTCGTGCTTAGTGAGCGCTCTTGCATGATGAACTAAACTGACACCTTGCTAACCAGCTTTTTAGAGCGGTTAGGTAAAATAATGTCTTGTTATCTTAATTAATGTAAAATAAATTTGAGTTACGTATAGGTTTTGTGAGGATATTCCTAAATTAAGATGTTAAATAAAAGGAAAACCTTTTTGGAATGGGAAATAACACACCCAAACATGGGAAATCTAGGATTAGTATATGAGTCCAGTACGGCCAAAACATTCAGAACTGACTGAAAAATGTTAAGAACGTTCTAGACAAACTCTAGACCGCATACTGCCTGGTGTCAGCAGTTTTTTATATATTTTATGTGTGTGTTCAAACACAATATAATTATTATTTCTCAGGTATCGACGATGGTATAATTTGCGCTTTTAAATTCGTTGGCGAACATTCTACCCTTTGTTAGTGTGTCAGGAATTAAAGGATAGAAATTATACGTTTATGAATCCGTATTACCAAACAGATAAAAAGACTCAAAAATCGTAAAGATATATTGTACTACAAAATGTAGTACTTCCCCTTTTTCAACATTAAATAAAAGAATTTGTTATAACAAGACTATTCGAATGAGCAGCGCTAGCTCCACACAACTATGGCTTCAAAAAATTGGATATCAGCTGAACACTTTGCGAACACTAATTATGCCCCGTTCACACCAAAGCTTAAACATGTTTAAAAGCTGTTTAGTTAAACACGGTTTAATATTGTTTTCTTTATAAAAGCTGCTTACTGATGTTTTTTTTTCACTCCAAGTTCAGCTCAATTAAAAAAACATGTTTAAGCTCATCTTAATCCTGCATAAAAGCCTGAGTTGCAATTTTTCTTTAATAGTTTTCATTTTTCTAAACCTGGTTTAATTAAACATGTTTAGTTGGTGTGAATGGGGTATTAGATACGCCGGCAGAATTAAACTGATTTTTTTTAAACCTAAAATCATGGGCATTAGTCTCTTGTTGTTAGTGGCTCGGGCTCGACTAATGTCAGTAGGTCTTGACTTGGATTCTTCTTGATTACCTAGTTAAAAGAGATTCTGGTTTTGCTAAAAATAACCTCATCTTCTTGTTTAGACTTTCCAACTGAATGCTTTTGCCATCATCACTTTATTTACACTTCTTTTACTTTGAGTATACCTTTTGTCTTCTGACACTGAATACAAAAGAAAATGGATATGCCTCGATTGCTTAAAGCCGATTGAAAAAAATTAAAACGATTCTTTAAAGAAATATAAATGAATCCCTGTTTAAAAGTATTACAGCAAGGTTTATCTTTTTCCATTTGAATAAGCAAATTATATTAACTAAACGTATACGTAGTGCGTGACTTTTTCTAACAGATGTTATGGAGTAAATGGATACGGGCAAGAGACTATCAGGTGAGAGAACACATCCCCGTGCCCTATGATAATCTTTTTCAATCTATTTTAAGCTTCGCGTCACGCTGTCAAAGTTATTTTTAGTCTCGGTCCCATGATCACGCAAGCAATGGCCAACGGTCACCAGGTCGTGTCCATCTGAATAAGAAATTGAAAATTTAACGGATTAAGAGAAAAAAAATGTTTGTTTTTAACTGCCGCACTGCTAGCATTGGAAATCATTTTCAGAGCTGGGCAGGAAAATTATACGAGGTTCTCCAAAGCCGTAAAATAGAATAATCGTGTCATTTCCCTGCATGACTGATGAATGATTAACATAAAGTGCCAAGACTCGAATTTCTAACCTGTTTTCAAGTCGTTTCTCGGAAAGTGCCGAACAGATTGAAGCGAAAAGCGTCTCTTTCGAAAGGCAAGATAACTAAAATATTTGTTTCGCGTTTGTTAGAACTTTCGCTCCAAAAATACCGGTGCAAATGTTTGTATATTTAATTTCGGAAGTGCTGTGTAATATTTACCGGACTTACTGCAACGTTTGGATCAAGAGAGGCCTCTTTGAAGAGCACTGTTTCCAAAGCGCCACGCGGGAATATTATCTTCGATGTATTTAACCTAAGTTTACTTCGAAAATAAGTCTTGTCATCTCTCTGCATGACTTATTCCGACTTGAGACGCGCCATGCCGTGGCTGTTGACAAGAATTGCATTCTTTACACGCTTTCAAGTCGTTTCTCGAAAAGTACTGAGCGGCCTAAAGCGAGAAAAATATCTCTTTTGAAAGCTCTTTCAAAGCGCCAGAAAGTTAGAATTATTTTCCTCTGACCTTACAAAATGCGCTTCGAAAATCCCGGCGCAAGGTTTTTGCATATTTGATCAGCTGTTAAAATTAAACCTCAATGTTATCATGTCATTTAAATTGGCCAATCAGGTGTCTTTCCTAAAATAGCCTTGCAGCTTGATCACGCTCTAAAATTAGATTGAAAAAGATTATCATTGGAAGAGGCCCATGTATGGGGGATGTGTTCTCTCACCCTCATAGTCTCTTGATACGGGAAATAATTGTACGATAGAAAAAAGCACCACGTGGGTTCTTCGTAATTTCGATTAAGTCTTTGCCAGAGGCAAGATCAGAAAATAATAAGAAGACCAGAAAATGTTAAATTTAAGAATTGAAAACTAAGTCCCATACAGTAGGAAAAAGAGTGTTTTTGACGAAATTTGAGCAAATTAGGTCACAAACTTTTCATTTAAATTTCTGCGCTTTGCACGGGATGTGTAGAACGGTAAAAAATTGGGCATCGAAATGGGTTATAAAATACACCTATTACGAGAAGAATGACGCCTAGAACAATTTGCATTACAATTTCCGAAGTGAACACCAAGGTGGTGTTGCATTGGAATCAACCGTATTTTTTTTTTTGGTTGCGTTAGATGGGCATTTTCCTGTTCTACATGTATTGAGGAAAAACCGTTTCTGGTTGTTTTATTAAATCAAATTTTTTCAACCGGCGTCAAAACAATTTGAAACGATTAAAATGCATATTGTATGATTATCTCAAGTGATTGTAGCTCACGCAACAGGTGGTCTGTTTCAACCGAAAACGGTCAGAAAAGTGTTTTACTGAGAAACGTCAACCGAATCATGAACCCAAACCACTTTCAGCTGAAACGGTTTTCCTTAAAATATAACGACCTAAGAGAGCGAATACAACTTGCCTTATATTTGGCTATAGATTTGCATTTTGCGTCTGGCGTAAGGCATAACAAGAAGCTAGAAAACACACGCGGGATCATTGGTTTATCGTACAATATTTTCCCATAACTGTTTTCACTATGGAATCTGTTAGAAAACGTTAAGCACTTTCTGGTAGATGGTGGTCTATTTTAATTATCCAGAAGGAATAATATCATTTTTGTACTAAACTGTTATTCCTATTGCGCTCAGTGTCACCAGACAAAAGATCTATTCAAAATAGACTAAGTGTAGAAAGGGTTGAATTTTGACAACTCAGTTTTATCATTTAATGCAAAGACGTAATATGCTGTCCGTTTGAAAAGCTTCAATTTGCTGTGATATTGTGCTTGACACTACCCAAACATTGTCGAATTCAAAGGCAAAAAGCTCAAAATAATTTTTCAATTGCGATGGGCATGAGCCATAAATCAACAGTCACGTGACGTAGTTGACATCCTGTTTTATGTCTTACCGGATGGTCATTTTGTCTTGATATCCATCCACTCACACGATCATAAATGTTTGAAAGCGAGAAGAAATAAAGCTGTAACACGGAATACGGCTAAAATTGACATGATAGTCGTGTGTAATGCGGTTATTCAGATCAGGTGAGAAATCAGTAAGACCGGATTGTTTTCTTTCTTCCGTTTCGTGCTCAGCGAGCGCTCTGGCATGATAAACTAAAAACCTTTCTAACCAGGTTTTTAGAGCGGTTAGGTGAAATAATGTCTTCTAATCTTAAAAAAAGTAAAATATATTTGAGTTACGAGTAAGTTTTGTGAGGATATTCAGGCCTGAAACAACATGTTTAAAGGTAAACCTTGGAATGGGAAATAACACACCCAAAGGAAATTTGGGAACAGTATTTGAATCCAGTACGGCCAAAACATCAGAACTGACTGAAAAATGTCAAGAACGTTCTAGACATACTGCATGTTGTCAGCAGTTTCTATCTCAGCCTTGGCTTAGACATGTGAGTGTTAAAAAGCAGTATAATTTTCTCCCTTTGGGCGCTATTGCGCAAAGGGTTTAATTGCGGCCCGTCGCGCAACACACCTTTGTCTATTCTTTATTGCTTACAGTATTAGGTTTCAGTTTTGTTAGAGCTCTCGTAGCGCGATCAGTGTTTTGTCAAGTGGTGTTGTTTTTTTTTTTTTACGTTTTCGTGCATTTGCCGTTTGCAATGGGTCGAACCAAACGTTGTCCAGGTTGAAACCTTCCGCAAGCCGAGCACACGTTCGGAAAATTGGGTAAAAAGTGTTCCGGGCCGGTGCAAGATGAAGTGCCAGAGTTATCCGATGAGGGTGACAACGCCCGCGAAGAAGAGGACGCTTCTCCGCACGATTCAAGTATTCAAGCTACTTTGCATTCGTTGCTTGGCGCGGTTAAAACTTTAACTGCTGGCTTAGATGAAGTTAAAGCGGATAACAAGAACCTCAGGGCCTTGATCGAGAAGAAAAAGGCGGCAGATGGTACTAGCGTGTCTCCACCCACGCCTTTTGATGGCGATGATGTCGATCCGGTCTCAAACAGGCCTGTTTCTGCCGTAACTTTGCCCGAATTACAGGCCATGGCCCATCTCTCTCAGAAAGCTGATCGTCACGTCGCCCAGCTTGGTTTAGCTACCTCCAGCACGTCCAGTAGTGATTCTGACGATCAAGACAGCGCGATACATAGTCCGCTTCGTAAGACAGACAAGAGGTCACACGCGCACACCGGTAAGTAGTGTCATCAGCATACTGCGATAGTTTAAATTCTTTCGAGTCCAGCGATAGACCTTTTATTGATTTGTCGCTTCTAATAGCGTTTGCTAGCAGCTCCACGCCAATAACAAAAAGGATTCCAGAAAGGGGGCGCCCCTGTCTAACTCCACGTTCTAGAGGGAAAAAAGGAGTGGCGAAACCATTGTTAGTAACACAACTTTGTGGATTTGCGTAAAAGGTTTTGATCCATTTTACTAACATATCACCAAAACCGAACGTTTCTAAAGCCTTGAATAAAAACGACCATTCGATGCTGTCAAAAGCTTTCTTAAAATCTAGAAATAACGTGATGCCAGGAATCTTCGAGTCGTGACAACGTTCAATAACATCCGAAATCAAGCGAATGTTCTGCCCAATAAAACGCTTTTTAACATAACCCGTTTGGTCACTATGGATGATGCTCGGTAGTATTTTAGATATTCTCAAGGCTATTGCTCTAGTAGCAATTTTATAGTCAGTATTCAAAAGTGAGATGGGTCTCCAATTATCCAGTACAGTTTTATCTTTATTCTTCTTTGGAATGAGAGTGATGATTCCTCTTCTTTGAGAAATAGCTAATTCTCCGCAGTCGAAAGCATAATTGAGACTCTCAACTAATTCTTGTCCTAGACAATCCCAGAAAGCTAGGTAAAACTCCGCGAGAGACCATCCGATCCAGGAGATTTACCTTTTGCCATTTGCTTCAGAGACTCAAGACATTCGTCTTTTGTTAAAAGGCCCTCGCAGGATTGTCTTTGATCTGCAGATATTTCAGGCAAAGCCGGGCTGTTAAAAAAGTTGTCAAAAAGCTGGTCATCTGGGGATACACCAGTGGAGGTGTAGAGCTCTTTGTAGAAACGATACTCTTCATTTAAAATTTCTTTAGGTTTAGGTTGGCGAACATTCTACGCATGGTTAGTGTGTCAGAAATTAAACGATAGAAATTATACAGTTATGAATCCGTATTACCAAACAAATAACAGACTCACAAAAATCGTGAAGATATATTGTACTACAAAATGTAGTACTGCCTCTTTTTTAATACTAATAAAACAAGTTATTATAACAAGAGTATTCGAATAAGCAGCTCCAACAAAACTATGGATTAAAAAAATTGGATTTCAGCTGATCACTTTGAGAACACACAAATTAAACTGCCTTTTTTAACCTACAATGATGGGCACAAGTCTTCGGAAAAATTTACTTTTTTGCTCTTTTCTCAGTCGACACGCAGATAAACAGTTGCACGGACATAACTTCACCTTTCAAGCCTCTCCCCCTACTCCACATACAATATTGAAAACTAGTACCTGCAATTCCGAGCGAGTTGCAACACTCTATCGGGTTGGGAGGGATCAAAAACATGTTTTTAAAAGGGATAGCAGAGCTTTTTCGAACGTCATTTTTAAACAACAAGAAAACTCTTTCCATTACATTGGTGTTTAAAGGGCTTTTGTCCACAATTGTTCTTAAAAAAGCCAAGATACTTCAATTCCACGATTCATTGTTAATGGCTCGGGCTTGACTAATGCCAGAAGGTCCTGACTTGCATTCCTCTTGATTCAGTACCTATTTGAAATTAAATCTTTTAACATCGTAACCCAGATTTTCGCAGTGGACTTTGATCGTTACATAGCGGGCCCGCTTAAACGCAGCTTGCAAATGCTGCATTTTCAAGACCTCGGTGACAGTTTTCCCTATACGGACCTTCCAGCCGGTCAATAAGATGTATTTATTTTCACGGACACTTTGCTCCTTTCACTGGTTTCTTGAGTTGTGTTATTACATAGCGCTGTTGCTAACACCTATTTTTTCTACTTTCAGTAACAGCACACAGCTTCCCACAGGAAAACCAAAATACAATGTCAATTTTCCAGTAAGATGTATTCCAGTTCATCTCAGTTATGAATTACATCCATTTGGGCAAAATGAAGAGGTAGTGGGTGACTTTTTCTCACAGATGTTATGGTATAAATGGATACGGGAAAGACATTGTACGATAGAAAATAGCACCCACGTGGCTTTTTCACAGTCGATTGTGTTTCTTGCCAGAGGCAAGATCAGAAAATAATAGAACGAACAGAAAAATGTTTAATTTCAGACGTGACAACTAAGTCCCATTCAGTGGGAAAAAGCTCTTTCCGACGACATTTAAGCAAATTAGGTTACAAACCTTTCATATAAATTTCTCCACTCTCATGGGATATGTAGCAGGTTAAAAAAATACACTTTGAAATGAGACATAAAAATACACCTTGATATTAGAAGAATGACGGTTGCATTTCAATTTCTGGAGTAAACACCAAGGTCGTGTCGTATTGGGATCAACCGGCGGTTTCTTGTTGGTTGGGCTAGATGGACATTTTCCCGTTCTACATGTATTGAGCGGAAAAACCGTTTCTGGTTTATTTGGTTAATCAACTTTTTCAACCGGGCTCAAAACAAGTTGAAACGGTTAAAATGTATTTCCATGATTATCAGGCACGTGATTGTAGCTCAGGTAACGACTTGTACCAGGAGTAACTCCGTTTCAACTGAAAACGGTCGGAAAAGTGTTTTATTGAGAAACGTCAATCGTATCAACCCAAACTGGTTGCGGTCTTCCATTAGCTATAGATTTGCATTTTCCCACTGGTATAAGGCATAATGAGAAGCCGTAAAATAGAAGCGGGATCACTTATTTATCGTTAGATATATATTTTTCCGTAGCTATTTTTACTATGGCATTTACGAAGCAATACCAATAGACGATGATCTATTTTATTTATTCAATAATATGATTTTTGTATTAAACTCTTATTTCCTCATGGTTTTGCTTAGTGTCACCAGACAATGCAACGACTTAAAATTAAAAGTGTCCCCCTAAACAGACAATTTGTGTTTAATGGGTTTTTAACTTTTTTTTATATTTCAGTCCTGGAATATCCCCACAAAATATAAAATAAAATTTAAAATAGCTTTGAGGAGAAGAAAACATTATTTGACCAGTCATGTCCGGTCTCCGATCTAAGGTATAATTTGGACCACTACTGCGACATTAAGGCAGGCTATACTTAAAGTTTAACAAGGTTTTTAATCGAAAGAAGACACACTTAGATGATGCTTTAAAAGAGTGGTCAGGCTGAAATGCTGGAGGTACAGAAGAAACTACAAAACACTTAACTAGTACTTTACCAGTCACTCAACTCAAATTATCAAGAGCGCGCGCTGAGAGCAAGAAGGAATAAAGAAACTTAGGTTATTAAGCCCTTCTTAATAGTTTCTCACCTAGCCCCTTGTGCTTGTGCCAGTCTTTTTTAAGAAACTGATGCAAACCCGCCATGGAAGCAATCAATTTACTGCCAGACGGCTGGATAATTTAACCATTAAACTAAACTGACACTAATCAAAGACTGCTAGAGAACATTTGAAGGGCGGTATGCATACCCGCCTTAGGTCGAATCTTTGGTTATATTTTGCTTTCGTTCTGAATTTCAAAACAAGTGTTTGCTCCACAACAAAGCAAAAAACTTTGTCTCACTTCAAGTTTTGACAACAATAATTTTGTATTCACTTCAAAAATGGCAAAAATTGTTGACTTCAGGTTAACAGGCGACCCCAAAACGCTTTTTTCAATCAAGAAACAGATATATTGATTTCACTGATGAGAATGCTTGTCAGCAGAGATGCCCATTTCACTTTAAAAGCAGTTAAGAACGGTGCCTACTTTTGTTAGTGCGCACACATTCTGCGCTTCACGCAAGCCATGGTTTAAGTGCGCGTGCGCTGGAGTTGACATTGACGCAATCAACTACGCCACCAAGTACACGACTAAAATTAAAGCAAAATTTTCCTACTATGACCAAATCAATTTTGATGAACCTGTACTTAAGCCAGGAACACCGGAATAGCAGCATATTGCTAAGCAATAAATGTTAACGTCTTCCACCTGAAAACCTGGCTGTTGTCTTTCGAAAATTACACTGACTTCCAACTGTAAACATATACCTGCAGTTGGCGTAGTGCGCGCGTAATAACGCAGATGTCTTACTTACTGGGGAGGCGACTGGACTGAAATGTAACGGGGACCGTAAAAGTTTTCAAAAAAGATCAATAACTTTAAAAAACGCGTGGCTACCCCTACATTTTATGTTGCGAAATGGAAGTGGCAGGCCTATTCAACATGTGATTAGTTTCTGTTTGAGAGCAAAAGGTATTTAGACTGGATTTTAGATGAACCGGAGGAAGGCTGTCAGAGATGCTAAATGCGCTTTTGCAACGATTTTGTTATTAAAAACGTACCGAAAATGATTTTAATGTTAACATTTGCCATGTAGTTTAAAGAACTTTTAAAATGTTATTGCCTTTCTGTCTGTAAGAGTGAATTCTAAGGAAATCTGTGAGGAAATTTCCTTTCCCTCTTTTTTTCAGAAAAATGCTGATGTCAGCATTTTTGTTGAGATTCAAGGCTAATTATCTCGAAAAAATGCGTGGCTACCCCTATTTTCTTTGTGGATTCCAATAGCCCTTGCAAAGATCTACTTTTTCCGCGTGGTCCTAACCTGGCGCAAAAACCTTTGTATTTAGTAGGCACCGTCCTTAATTTAACTGTCGATTTCATGTCAACGCAAAAGCACAAAGATTTTAATTTCACTTAAAAACACTAACATCTTGTTGATTTCAGGTCATCAGGTTACCTCAAAGAAGATTTTTTTTTTTTCACTTAAGGAACAGTTAAATGTTGATTTCACGAGAATGCGTGACCGCAGAGATGATCATTTCACTTAAAGAAGACAGTTCAATGTTGAAAAACGAAAGCTCAGAGATGTCGATTAAAACAAAAGCGCACATGTTGATTTCACGTCAACGGCCAACCTCAAAGACACTTTTTCATCTAAGAAACAGTTTAATGTAGATTTCACGAGAATGCATGACCACAGAGGTGCTAATTTGACTAACGACAGAGCGAAAGCTGATATTACGACACTTCCGAGGTAAGGGATGCTGTCCCCCGATCCCATAAGTTCAAAACACTACAATAAATCATGCTGATCTGAAATAAAATTGCTGTTATAATAGATTGTTACTTGTGGGCCATTATTTGTGGTACTCCCTGTGTCAATAACTACGTAAAATCCACTTCCTCTTACTTACATTGCTTTTTACTAAGCTTCTAAAGCTATCAAACACCCACTGCGCGTATTCGCAATGCATGCAGGAAAACATGCAGGAAGGAAACATTGGCAAATAGTGTTTGTATGGGAATCCGATAACAAATAACTTCCAAAATTGAATTTTACGCAATTTCTGAATCGCAACGTTAAGATTAACAAATAGATTCCATGTTAGCGTGCGTCTGTTCAGTAATAGATCACAGATGACGTCAAAATGTGGTAAGAACAAAAAAGTGGCACACGAGGCGAGGCCGAGTGTGTCACTGATGTTCTTACCACATTTTGACGTCTTCTGTGATCTATTACTGAATAAGACGCACGGCAACATGGAATCTATTTGTTTTATATAATAACGAAGAGCCTTTTTTATTTCAAAATATTTCAACATAACGCGAAAGCCGGCTTTTGCCCCGCCTTTGCCCACTTTGGCGAAGACGAAAAAAAGCCATTTGGCGTGATCTATGATCTATACAAAATGAAGCAATTTCATTGGTTACTATACGTAGCAAAGAATTGTGAGTGGTCGAGAAAAATCACGCCACTGTCAAACCTGACACGAGCGCTAGCATCGCTTCTCGTGGAATGAAAACTTGCAGCGAAAGAAGAATTGAGCTGCGAAATCTACAAATCTTGAAGAAAATGCTGGAAAAATCGTGTCAGTTTATGTCATCGGAGCAGCCCTGTGAGCCGAAAAGCTTGGACGTTGCCTTTAAAACTGCAGGAGTTGAAAAAATACCCTCGCAAAGATTGTGATGGGCAACCCTAAAACCCGGAAACCGAAAACAGGAATCCGGAAAGGGAAACCGGAATCCGGAAACCAGAAACCGAAATCCGGAATCCGGAATCCACAAATCAAAGAAAACAAGTTCTTCAATTCGCGAAAGTTATTTTGCATAGCTTTTGCCGGTAAAAAATAAGAGGCCAGACAAAAAAAACGCTCAAACTTAACCTTTTTTCAAACAAAAATTCGCCGTCTGTTGAAAGTCATGCAACAGCTATTCCTAGTGAGGGCTATTATTATGAGGATGTAAACAAAATGCATCTGAGCAGGCCCTAGTGTCTAGTGCCTTTTTGCATTGGCATGTAAGCGAGAGCCCTCTCACGCTTCGCCGCTCGCCACCTCGGTCCAACAAGGGAACCTGCTTGCAGGCACGCAGGCTAGTTACCCAACTTTTGTTCAACTTGGCCCTGGTGAGAGTGCACGCTT
>JAHPZR010010820.1:0-11506 GCA_019787425.1 Platygyra sinensis | reverse complement strand
AATTTTAAAGGAGTTAACTGCCACTTTCCAGGACGAGGATAAAACAGGTCCTCCTATCAACACACAGTTGGCCGAAATGGCAAACAAACGTTGGGGCAAAAAGCTTGACCAAGAAAAATTGTCGAGCCTCTTGACCAAATATGACCCCCCGGGAAACTGCATTGATATCACAGTGACCCGTGTCAACTCAGAAATTTGGCATTCATTAAACGCCTTCAGAAAGAAAGCCGACCTTCGGCTTGCCAATTTACAGCAAACCTTCCAAAAGGCAACGTTTGCAACCTTAACGAATGCGGATAAATTGCTCCAAACTCCTGATTTAAGCGGCCCTGCCAAAAAGGACCTGCTTACGGGCAGCATCGATATTGTGGCTTTGTTAGGGCATGCCGCAAGCGAGATATCTAATTTGCGGCGGGAACAAATGAAACCCGCCTTAAAGCCTGAGTACCATGCCCTCTGCTCCTCGGAGACGAAGTCCTCTGCAAAGTTTCTCTTCGGGGAGGACCTCGCCAAACAAGTGCGCGATGTGAAAGAGACCCATCGCATTGGAAACACAGTCGGTTCCTCTAAGGGCCACAGCCGCGGTGGATATCGCCGTGACTCATGGTCCACAAAAAAGGAAAGCCAAATAAGGGCGCAGGCGGTTCCCACGCCAGACCGTCTTTTTTGGGGAAAGGCACGCGACCGAACGGTCGCAAGAAACAACCGTATCCGAAGAACGGCAGCCCTGCAGGGAAGAAATAATGCGTTCCCTCGAGCAAATCAAATTATCGGTGAGTGATTTTCCCAGCTTCATTGCTTTCTCCCTTCGTGGTTATCTCCAGACTCGTTGTGACAATTTTCGGGCCGGATGTGTTTCGCATTCCTCAGACGCTTGGAATCGACTAACATCCGATCAAGAGATCCTATCTACTGTCTTTGGCATGACAATAGAATTCTATAGCCCTCCTTGTCAACACTACCTTCCCCAATCTGTCAGATCAGTTTTTGACGCACAGGTAATAGATCTAGAAATAACAAAACTATTGTCCAAACGCGTCATCGAGCCTACGGGGCATAGCCACGGAGAGATAATTTCCGACATTTTCTTGAGAAACAAGAAAGATGGTAGTTATCGGATGATACTAAACCTAAAGAAACTCAATCAATATGCCAGCAAAATACACTTTAAGATGGACACCCTCAGCACAGTCATCAAGCTCATTGAAAAAGATTGTTACATGGCCTCTATCGACCTTAAGGATGCGTATTATTCTGTGTCCATAACACCCGCAGACAGAAAATATCTCCGTTTTATGTGGCGGGGTTCACTCTTCCAGTTCACTTGCTTGCCTAATGGCCTCTCCTGTGCTCCTAGGAAATTTACTAAACTCCTGAAACCTGCCCTTTCTACCCTTCACTTAAGAGGCCATGTGTCAAGTTCATATCTTGATGACATGTACTTACAGGGGAAAACATATCGAGAGTGTGTGGACAATGTTATTGATTCGGTCCAAGTGGTTGATTCTTTGGGGTTTGTCGCGCACCCTGACAAATCCACCTTCATCCCTTCGCAACGGCTCGAATTTTTGGGTTTCATACTGAACTC
This sequence comes from Platygyra sinensis, assembly GCA_019787425.1. Taxonomy (NCBI): domain Eukaryota; kingdom Metazoa; phylum Cnidaria; class Anthozoa; order Scleractinia; family Merulinidae; genus Platygyra; species Platygyra sinensis. The sequence goes on along the minus strand of JAHPZR010010820.1, from coordinate 9,918 downwards.
TGTCGAGATGACAATAAGACTGACCCCAGAAAAAGCTACCGGGCTACAAACAGCCTGTAACATCTTGCTTGCAGACCCTTCCCTAACTATCAGGGAATTAGCACGTGTAATTGGAAAGATAGTGTCATCCTTCCCCGCGGTTCGCTACGGGGCCTTATACTATCGATCCCTCGAACGCAACAAATTAACTGCCTTGCATGCGAATCGGTGGAATTTTGATAAGAAAGTCACGCTCTCGCCCCAGGCTGTCGAGGAACTTGAATGGTGGGCGAATAACGTCATCGACTCTTATAATGTCTTAACACGAGAGAGCCCAACTTCCACGCTCACTACAGACGCCTCCATGGAGGGCTGGGGAGCAGTGTTCGGAACTCGCTCCACTGGCGGCCTATGGGCCGCACACGAGGCTAGGAATCACATCAACTATCTTGAACTTTTGGCGGCTTTTCTTGGGTTACAGGTTTTTTGTCACTCCCTTAACAATACACATATCCGATTGATGATAGACAATACTACCGCTGTGGCTGTTATAAACCACATGGGCACGTGTCATTCGGATGTTTTGAACACGCTATCCAAACGATTGTGGCTGTGGTGTGTTTCACGAAACATCTGGATTAGCGCAGCTCACATAGCAGGGAAATCCAACCAGCAGGCAGATCTAGAGTCGCGCCAAAATAAAACGGAGACCGAGTGGATGCTTAATAAGGACTCCCTTTCACATGCTTTAACCCAGCTGAATTTTTGCCCAGAAATTGATCTTTTCGCTTCGAGGCTGAATTCGCAGTTCACCCACTATGTCGCATATAGGCCTGACCCAGGTGCGGTTGCCATTGCTGCTTTTTCTCTTGATTGGTCCACTCTAAAATTCTACGCCTTTCCTCCTTTCAGTGTGATTCCAGCTGTCTTAAAGAAAATAAGGGACGACAAAGCGACGGGGGTATGTGTATTGCCCAATTGGCCCACGCAAGCATGGTTTCCTCTGGCGATGAAAATGGCCATTTGCGAGAACGTCAACCTTCGGGCCAACAAATTCCTGCTGCACCTCCCGAGCAGACCCGATGCGACCCATCCACTACACAAGCAACTCTCCCTCCTGGCTTGTCTCTTATCAGGCAAACCCTGATTGGTCACGACCTCTCTACAAAGGCCAAGGACATCACAATGGCTTCCTGGCGTACAGGAACGACTAAACAGTATGATGTCTACCTAAAACGGTGGGAACAGTTCTGCCAGTCAAAGGGAATCAATCGTTTGGACGCGAGTGTGGAGAATGGCATTGACTTCCTTGCAACCTTGTTCACCTCTGGTTTAGGTTACAGTGCAATAAACACTGCCCGATCAGCACTGTCCTCTGTCTTAATTCTCCCCAACAACATAACCTTTGGAACACATCCCCTGGTGGCTCGGTTCCTAAAAGGCGTATTTGAGCTCAAACCTTCCTTGCCAAGATATAGCTCCATCTGGGACGTCAGCGTAGTCCTTGAACACCTCAGATCCTTAGGACCCCCAACACAGTTAGACCTGAAATCTCTCACTAAGAAGACAACTATGCTCCTCTGCTTACTAACGGGCCAGCGATGTCAGACCCTCACGAAGCTGGATATCGCCCTTATGCAAGAACTTCCAGGGAAAATCGTGTTTACTATTGGCGAGAAACTCAAAACCACCAGGCCCGGCAAGCACCTCGCACCCATAGAACTACTGGCATACCCGAGAGACGAGTCGATTTGCGTGGTGTCCCACTTGAAGCAGTACATTGCGCGTACACAACCAATTCGAGCAACGCACGCTACCAAGCTGCTTATCAGCTATGCCAAGCCGCACAAACCAATCTCCAACTCCACTGTAGGGAAATGGGCCAAAAGTGTTCTCAAGGACTCAGGCATTGATATAGGAACATTCTCCGGTAATAGCGCAAGACCAGCCTCTACCTCGTACGGTGCTCAGGCTGGCCTAACTCTCGCGGAAATCCTCAAAGCAGGAGGTTGGACCAATGCCCAAACCTTTGCCAAGCATTATCACAAACCAATTGAAGGGAACTTTGGAGCCAGTATTCTAAGCCATTTCCAGAACAGTTCCGAATAGGGAGAATTTTCTCCTAATATTAAGTCAGGGCATTATTGATCGCTATCGTCGCGCTGTCACGCAACCTTGAGTTGCGGTTTTTGGTTGTAGATTACTTGATTGTCACGTTGTACTTACTATGATATTAAACTACTATATATGTTGGGTCTACCTCCTTTGTACTGTCTAATCGCCTGCGGTACCTCGCGTGATCAGATCTTTCAAGTCTCATGTAGCTCCGCAGTGACTAGGACTGGTGACGAGGTAGAATTCTAAAATTAAACGAGACTTACCTTAAGTCGATGTTTGATTGGAATTCTATCTCGTCGCCAGTCAGGAACGAAGGAGTTACATGCCCTCCCTCTGTAGGGTTGTCCCACCCTAACTCCTTCGTTCCTCACCCTCTGCTCACGCTCGTGTTTTCAAGATTGACTAGCTAGCATGCGCATGCTTCTCATGTAACTCCTTCGTTCCTGACTGGCGACGAGATAGAATTCCAATCAAACATCGACCTAAGGTAAGTCTCGTTTAATTTAGAATTATGCCATTGCCCATGAGGAAGCTCTTTACAACATAGATAGGGGTACTTAGAAATGAAAATATTTAGTTGGCAATAATTCTCTCTCTTGCGTACAAGTAATGGTCCCACTCTTTACCAAAAAGAAGGTCCTCGTGAAATTCTCCTTCCTGTTTTCCAGGTATCTTCTCTAATTCATCTTTGGGAAATTTGAAGAAAGGTCGAGTTAAACGCTATAATACGAGATTGTTCTGTGATACTTTTTTGTAAAGATAGGTCCGAGTTATTGAAAGTGCCCAGCCGAACGCAAAAGTCAGAAGCTAGTAATTTGAGATAACTGTGGCTGCAGAATACTAAACTTACAGTTCTTCGGTGCAGTGGTCGGGACGAGGCATCCGCCTTCCCGAGGAGAGGAAATTTTTAAGATCCCATGGTGTTGCTATATCAGGGTAGGGTAGCTCGCCTGTTAAGAAGATGAAATAACGTTCAATGCGATACATGCTTAAAACCCCTTTCACTCCCGTGGGAAAACCACATATTTCGTAAACCGCTAATTAACTATAGAGTTCAGGACCACACATAGTGTACCATTGAAAGATATTATTTGTGAGATGCCATGCGTCGCACTAACAGCCATAAGGGAAGCCTCAGCTTGACTTGAAAAGCATTCAAAACGAAAAAGAAAAGCATTAAAAAATAATCTGACCCCTTAAACAATAGAATGTTTCTGTCGAAGAAATAGCGGCAGCCAGAGGCGCCTTCACAAGCTGACGTTCGATGTCACTCATAAGAATTGTAAACCGCCATGAGGCGATATGTGATATGTGCGGTATATAAATACACATTCATAAATACCGGCTGATAGTTGCCCCGCGGAAATTTGATGTTCTTAAAATAAATATGCTAGTTTTAAGAACATCATGTTTCCAAGGGGCAACTATCAGACCCATAGGTCCGAGACATAAACACCCTCACCACTAATTTTTCTTTTTGTGTGCCAGTTCAAAAATAATATGAATTATTTTTCAACTTTTTGAAATAAAAGCCGTGAAAGCCCAGTACAAAAATTTGAAAAAACAAACATACAAAACAAACAAACAAGCAAACAACCCCCCCCCCCCCTTTTAATTCTATTTCAAATTGTTTACTTTCAATAAGACGCTCGTTTTCTCACCGACGCTTAATATCCATCCGGGTATTTTCCTCGGACTGGCACTATGGGCTGATAGTGTCTCTCCGCGGATGAACGCTATCACTAACGAGTCGGACAAAATTTAGTGGTGAACTTTAAGCTATGAATCAGTGTACCCAAAAATCGACAATTTTGCAAAATTCTAGTTCAGTATTGATATTTCCAAGTACATCTCATTGAGTTCTTTTAATTACAAAAGTTCCATCGCGCAGAATGCCTATTGTTCTCGGGACATTTACTTGCAGTTCTAAGGTCTGTCATATTACCTAGTATTATTCAAATTAACGCTAAGAGTCGAGTCTCATTGGTTAAGATTAACGCGCGTTTTTTCCCGTAGGGAGTATGACCTTGCTCATTAACTTCAAGGAGGCGGAGCATCAAAACAATGAACTTTTCGTATATCGTTTTCGGTTTTGTTTGGCTCGCCAGTCGCATTGACTAACAATCCGCCGAGCCACTCGAGCGATACTTCATTAAATTGACTGACAAGCCACCGAGCCACTCGACTGATACTTCTTCAAAAGCGGCCCTGTATTCTGTAGTTTAGCCAATTTCTTTGAAAACTATCGACGGCTTTTACCATGTCAAATATGTACCGCCTGTAAAACCTCTTTATTTAATGTTTGCGTAGTTAAAGAGCGCTTGATTCTTACGCGAGTCAAAAGTGTTGTTCGTTGCCCGCTTGTTAATACGCTCGATCACAAAGCAACGAACTCAAATAAAGTCCGTTGATCGATCGATGGCGACTCATCTTATTTGAAAAGCTTTGAAAACCATCGGTGGCTTTTACCGCCTATGTTCGCAAAATATAAAAACAGCTCGGGTTGGATCGTGCTTACTCGAACGGACATTGTATACTTTTGAAGACGAAATTTTGGATCACAGGAGTGGACATAAGGACGGACCATATTAATTAGAAGTGGATGGATCGGGGATTCAATGAGCTCTGAAAAGAGCTCCCGATCCAGCGCACTTCTGTTTTCCTTGTTCATCGTAAATGCGCGCGTTAACAGTCGTCAAGCTGTCGTTCTATGAGTTTTAAAGTTGGAGGGCTACTGATCAGTGATTCGCATTTAACGATTGAGTGATTTTTTGAAAAGATATGATAATTTTTTGACAGCCATTGTTATGCAGTCGTGTGCTTCAAACAATGGCTCACTAAGCAAAGACGCGCCATATTTGAACGCACTTTCAACTCGCAATTTTAAATGTCAGTTTGATAGTCGTTATCTTACTTCGATTTACAAAGTAAAGACGGGATCAGTTAAGAAAAACGTCAAACTTTTATTTCCCGTTGCTAACTTTTTCAAAGCCCGTCTCGCTTACTTAAAAATCGCTTTTCACTTCGTATCGGCAACATGTTCCCCTCCGAAAAAGGCGATTTTTCCCAATTTTCGAACGCAGAAAGATAGTCCAAAAACATCGAAAAACTTCCTATTTTTTCGCTGCAATTGTAGATATAGCATTCCTCAGGAAAAGCCCGTTGCTTAAAACATTAAATGGGACTTAAGAAAGTCAGGAAATCGAGTTTTATCAATGCCGTGCAGGCAAATTAGGGTCTTTACTCTCTTATTCTTGGCCATTCAAACTACATTCGTATTCAAATTTTGCCGCTTCGGTGCTCATGAATAAGTAATGATGTCCGGCTATTCTACGCGATGTGCGAAAAAAGATTTCTCCTAGGCAAAGTTATAAAGAAAAAACAGTTTATGAATAAATTATCTCTAATTGGAAAATGCCAACAAGTTGTCATGATCAATTAAAGTGCCATTAAAAGTCACGTAAAGAAGCTAAAGTGGTGTATTGTTAAATTTCAAAACCTTCCGATTAGGCTTTTGTACATTATGCTTTATTTCCCCACTGAAATGCTCCACCTTAATGCTCCGTATTTTCCACTAAAATGCTCGGTTTCCTCCAAAAATGTCACTAAAATGCTCGGTTAATGCTCATACATACGGGTTTTAAATTTTCATAATTTTGACGTCTCAACACAATTAACAGTTCAGAGTGCTTTACAAAAACGTGCAGTTTAACAACAACGTATGTAAAAGTTTTTAAGACGTTCGCGCTAACTATTTCTGAGCATCCTTACTGCGCACGCAATTCACATGCCACGTCATGAATGAGCGCGCGCGCTAAGTCATAAAATAAACAAATGATTGGGCAGATGGCCATTGCTAGAGCTTTGCCTGGATTTAACGATCTTGAACGCGCGGTGACCCCAATTTCTTCGATGGATCATTTTCTCTACGGATTTTCTACGTTTAGGGAAAAAATGAAGAAAATCTATCGTTTACAAGTTTGAATTTTTGGCAAAATGCGCCATCGAATTCCGTTCTTATTAGCTCTTCGTGCATCTGCACGGCGGTTTCAAATGCCTCTCAAAGGGTTAAATTTTGTGAAAATGTTAGTAACATTTGGAATTACTTGCGCACTCCTACAAAATATGACTAAGATCGTTTACCTCCTTTGACTCACTTCGATATTTTTAACTATAAACCCTGCAGACCTTGCTCAATTATATAGGACAACTTTTCGAAATCAGTATAGTTTACCACACGCTTTATCTCTGAAACGAAGGACGGTGACCCCAATTTTTTTTTTTGCATTTCTGGCACAAGTAACTCATTATCTGCCTGAAGTAAAAATTTAAAAAAAATTCTTACGAGTGGAAAATTTTCGCTGTGAACGTCCTTAATACACCAAAAGATAATTTTCTGAATGATATGTTGCAAGAGACTATGAGGGTGAGAGAACACATCCCCCATACATGGGCCTCTTCCTATGATAATCTTTTTGAATCTATTTTTTATCGCGTGGTCAAACTGCGAAGCTATTTTAGGAAAGGCACCTGATTGGCCAATTTAAATGACATAATAACATTGCTGTTTATTGTAGCAGCTGATCAAATATGCAAAAACCTTTCGCCGGGATTTTCGAAGCGCATTTCGTAAGGTCAGAGGAAGATTAATACTATTTTCTGGCGCTTTGAAAGAGCTTTCAAACGAGATATTTTTCTCGCTTTAGGCCGCTCAGTACTTTTCTAGGAACGACTTGAGAGCGTGATAAGAATGCAATTCTTGTCAGCAGCACCTAATGTGAACCAGTCATACAGAGGGTTAGACTGACAAGACTTATTTCCGAGGTAAAACCAAGATAAACATATAGAAGATAATTTTCCTGCCAGGTACTTTCAAAGGGCTTTCCAAATAGGTCTCTCTCGATCAAAAACGATGTGGTTGTTCCAGAGAAGCACTTTTTTCGTCGTGACACCCAAACTCTGGTAAATATTACACAGCAATTTCGAAATTAAATATGCCAAAATTTGCATCGGATTTTCGGAGCGAAAGTTCTAACAGACGGGAAACTTAAACAAATTGATGTCAGTTTTTTATGCGTCTGTCCTGTTATTGATCATAAATTTCGTCATCACATTGTCAAAGTAGCTGTGGATCCACGAGGCGATAGCCGAGTGGATCCGCAGACTACTTTGACAATGTGATGACGAAATTCATTGTCAATAACAGGACAAACGCATTAAAAACTGGCATCAATTTGTTTTTTACGATAACAAAAATGTAGGGGAACAAAAAATAGGACGAAACGCGAGACAAAAATGTGAGAAACTTTCAAATTTTATTCAATCTGACGCGACCAAATTCATAACTTGCCTCGCTCTCTTATTGGCTAAAAGAAAAAATGGAGGCTTTCTATTGGTTAAAAAGTGACAGATTGACGTTTCACAAAACTTTGCATAAATTAACCTCTTTCGAAACGCTGAAAGACTTTCAGAGTTCACACTGTTCAAGAACAAAACTGTCTATTGAAAGGTGCTATTGGACGCATTCTGCGATAAAATGAACACCTGTGCCTGGCCAATATTACAGCTGTTAAAGATTCCATGTATGGAGGAATCCGCAGGAATTTGAGCCACGGCTGTCGATGTGACAGTGGAACTCGACGAGTTCGAGAAGGAAGCGACAGCCGTTGCTGTTTGTGCTGGAGCTCGACCTTTCTGCAGAGCGTGGGACAAAATATCAGAGCAGTTCTTCAGTTGGCTGGTAGAAGGACGCCTGTTATAGCTTGCCAAGCTCTGCTCATTGGCATGGCCAGAAATACTCATAATGTGCCGGGCTGGGACGCACGAGTCAGACCACAGCGTAATTGCTGTTGCTCGAACACAATGGTTCGTATACTTCTTGGACAAGCCAGCCCCGATAGAGATTTGCTTCATGATTGTCGAAATCTGGTTTATTCCAAGTGGCTTGTTCTCAAACCACACTGGATCGGACTGTTCGAACTATTCCCTTGGCTTTTGAAAGAAAGCCTGCTGCCTTGGGTTGAGCTTGTCGAGGTACTTGCGAAAGCAAGAAAACGCATCGCCGTCCTGACCTGTGCTATACAAGCGGGTCTGTCTCTCGTCGCTCGATTTGTCGGTGAAGCCTCCTTGATGATTCTTTGACAGCTCTTCATGGGACATCGTGACATAATCAATACCATCTGCGTCTTTCTGTAACTGGAAGCTATCTCGGCGGAGTAAACGCTGGCCTTCACTACCTCTTCTACACCAGTATAGCGTGCAAAAAAACCAGACTTTTCGGAGGAGACCTGCAGGGGTATTTGGACTCATGAAAGGGCTGTTATTCAGCTTGATTAAATCTTGAGATTCAATTACTGCCTTGTGCTGAACGTTTTCTTTGCCCTCTCGACGTAGCGCCTTGAGCTTTGATTCTAACATTTTGTTACTCCGAGCGAATTCTGGATTACCCGCGAGCTTCAATGACCTGCCGTTGTTGGCAATGAAATGCCTCTCAATGGCGTTTCGGAAGCCGAGGAGAGATGAGCGACTGTATTCTTGGCCTGTTTGGGTTCTTGCTTCGGCGTAAAATCGTCTCAAACTCTCGTCTAGCTCTTCGTTGCTCATTTGTAAGACATTTGTTTGGATGCCCCTGTGACAACACCATTCTATCAAACACAATAAAAGGTGCGTACGATTTAAAACTTGAAATGGTTTTGCTTGATTTGTAAGTTCACTGTTGGAAATAAATGTGGAATTCATATAAATTGGTCTTTATTGTGCTTATTTAATCACCTTCAAATGTCTTCACACACCATTTTGTGTTTCGTTTTGTTCCTTTGGCTTCTGAATTTGCAACAATTGCCGTCAACTCGTCGCTGTTTAGTGTCGCAAAACGAGCAGCTTTTTTCCTCTTCCTCAATTTTTTCCACAACTTCCATACAGGCTATCAGCTCGGTATCGGAACAATCTAGTTCTTCAAATTGAGTTAAATATTCATTAACGGGTCCAATACTTGAAACAGGGGACTTTTTTTCCGTTTCGTCCATGTTGGTTTCAAATTTTCCGCTCTTCGGCTCGCCACGTCAATATCGCATAAATTATAATTTCATCTGTCTGCCCGCATATGGACAATAAAAATTAACCAATGAGCGCGCGTGAATTTCCGCAGTTATCGTAAAAAAAATATTTAGCTGCCCTGCGCTTTGAATAACCTATTCGAAAGAGGATGTTTTTTGATTTACATCCGTTCCGTACTTTGCGAGAAATCCGACTTTCGTGCGTGTTTATATTGAAATACAATTCTTGTCAGCAGCACACCGCATGGCGCGCTCTTTGGGGAATAAGTCATGCAGGACAAATGACAAGACTTAGAGCCTGTGGTTTGAGCATGGAGGGTGGGGGACCCCAGGTAGGTGAAGTATACCCGCCTAGGCTCAGCCGGTCGAAAAAATGGCTCGCGTTTTTACATGCAAAAACTTACAACCCCGGGGTCCCGGGGTGACGTAGCTAGACGTTGACTGCGTGCGTCGCCTGGCATGTAAAACTAGAGATAAATGGCGGTAGCGAGAACGACGCATTTTGGCGGTCCAGTGGTCTTTTTCCTTTCAATTACTCAAGCTCTCGCAACTGCAACATCTTCAGTTCTGTGGCCTTTTTACTTTTTTTTTTAATTGGCGCGCTTTGGCGCGACTTGCAAATGTAACATGAAACTCGACCCGGCTAGGCGGGTTACCCCAACTTGCGTCGTTACACATGGAAAATGCGCACCCCGGCTGACTAGGGTTACCCTAACCTGGCAGACCGGGCAACCCGCCAGGCGGGTTACCCCAAACCTCGTATCCC
>JAHPZR010010819.1:0-11465 GCA_019787425.1 Platygyra sinensis | reverse complement strand
AAATTTTAAAGGAGTTAACTGCCACTTTCCAGGACGAGGATAAAACAGGTCCTCCTATCAACACACAGTTGGCCGAAATGGCAAACAAACGTTGGGGCAAAAAGCTTGACCAAGAAAAATTGTCGAGCCTCTTGACCAAATATGACCCCCCGGGAAACTGCATTGATATCACAGTGACCCGTGTCAACTCAGAAATTTGGCATTCATTAAACGCCTTCAGAAAGAAAGCCGACCTTCGGCTTGCCAATTTACAGCAAACCTTCCAAAAGGCAACGTTTGCAACCTTAACGAATGCGGATAAATTGCTCCAAACTCCTGATTTAAGCGGCCCTGCCAAAAAGGACCTGCTTACGGGCAGCATCGATATTGTGGCTTTGTTAGGGCATGCCGCAAGCGAGATATCTAATTTGCGGCGGGAACAAATGAAACCCGCCTTAAAGCCTGAGTACCATGCCCTCTGCTCCTCGGAGACGAAGTCCTCTGCAAAGTTTCTCTTCGGGGAGGACCTCGCCAAACAAGTGCGCGATGTGAAAGAGACCCATCGCATTGGAAACACAGTCGGTTCCTCTAAGGGCCACAGCCGCGGTGGATATCGCCGTGACTCATGGTCCACAAAAAAGGAAAGCCAAAATAAGGGCGCAGGCGGTTCCCACGCCAGACCGTCTTTTTTGGGGAAAGGCACGCGACCGAACGGTCGCAAGAAACAACCGTATCCGAAGAACGGCAGCCCTGCAGGGAAGAAATAATGCGTTCCCTCGAGCAAATCAAATTATCGGTGAGTGATTTTCCCAGCTTCATTGCTTTCTCCCTTCGTGGTTATCTCCAGACTCGTTGTGACAATTTTCGGGCCGGATGTGTTTCGCATTCCTCAGACGCTTGGAATCGACTAACATCCGATCAAGAGATCCTATCTACTGTCTTTGGCATGACAATAGAATTCTATAGCCCTCCTTGTCAACACTACCTTCCCCAATCTGTCAGATCAGTTTTTGACGCACAGGTAATAGATCTAGAAATAACAAAACTATTGTCCAAACGCGTCATCGAGCCTACGGGGCATAGCCACGGAGAGATAATTTCCGACATTTTCTTGAGAAACAAGAAAGATGGTAGTTATCGGATGATACTAAACCTAAAGAAACTCAATCAATATGCCAGCAAAATACACTTTAAGATGGACACCCTCAGCACAGTCATCAAGCTCATTGAAAAAGATTGTTACATGGCCTCTATCGACCTTAAGGATGCGTATTATTCTGTGTCCATAACACCCGCAGACAGAAAATATCTCCGTTTTATGTGGCGGGGTTCACTCTTCCAGTTCACTTGCTTGCCTAATGGCCTCTCCTGTGCTCCTAGGAAATTTACTAAACTCCTGAAACCTGCCCTTTCTACCCTTCACTTAAGAGGCCATGTGTCAAGTTCATATCTTGATGACATGTACTTACAGGGGAAAACATATCGAGAGTGTGTGGACAATGTTATTGATTCGGTCCAAGTGGTTGATTCTTTGGGGTTTGTCGCGCACCCTGACAAATCCACCTTCATCCCTTCGCAACGGCTCGAATTTTTGGGTTTCATACTGAACTCTGTCGAGATGACAATAAGACTGACCCCAGAAAAAGCTACCGGGCTACAAACAGCCTGTAACATCTTGCTTGCAGACCCTTCCCTAACTATCAGGGAATTAGCACGTGTAATTGGAAAGATAGTGTCATCCTTCCCCGCGGTTCGCTACGGGGCCTTATACTATCGATCCCTCGAACGCAACAAATTAACTGCCTTGCATGCGAATCGGTGGAATTTTGATAAGAAAGTCACGCTCTCGCCCCAGGCTGTCGAGGAACTTGAATGGTGGGCGAATAACGTCATCGACTCTTATAATGTCTTAACACGAGAGAGCCCAACTTCCACGCTCACTACAGACGCCTCCATGGAGGGCTGGGGAGCAGTGTTCGGAACTCGCTCCACTGGCGGCCTATGGGCCGCACACGAGGCTAGGAATCACATCAACTATCTTGAACTTTTGGCGGCTTTTCTTGGGTTACAGGTTTTTTGTCACTCCCTTAACAATACACATATCCGATTGATGATAGACAATACTACCGCTGTGGCTGTTATAAACCACATGGGCACGTGTCATTCGGATGTTTTGAACACGCTATCCAAACGATTGTGGCTGTGGTGTGTTTCACGAAACATCTGGATTAGCGCAGCTCACATAGCAGGGAAATCCAACCAGCAGGCAGATCTAGAGTCGCGCCAAAATAAAACGGAGACCGAGTGGATGCTTAATAAGGACTCCCTTTCACATGCTTTAACCCAGCTGAATTTTTGCCCAGAAATTGATCTTTTCGCTTCGAGGCTGAATTCGCAGTTCACCCACTATGTCGCATATAGGCCTGACCCAGGTGCGGTTGCCATTGCTGCTTTTTCTCTTGATTGGTCCACTCTAAAATTCTACGCCTTTCCTCCTTTCAGTGTGATTCCAGCTGTCTTAAAGAAAATAAGGGACGACAAAGCGACGGGGGTATGTGTATTGCCCAATTGGCCCACGCAAGCATGGTTTCCTCTGGCGATGAAAATGGCCATTTGCGAGAACGTCAACCTTCGGGCCAACAAATTCCTGCTGCACCTCCCGAGCAGACCCGATGCGACCCATCCACTACACAAGCAACTCTCCCTCCTGGCTTGTCTCTTATCAGGCAAACCCTGATTGGTCACGACCTCTCTACAAAGGCCAAGGACATCACAATGGCTTCCTGGCGTACAGGAACGACTAAACAGTATGATGTCTACCTAAAACGGTGGGAACAGTTCTGCCAGTCAAAGGGAATCAATCGTTTGGACGCGAGTGTGGAGAATGGCATTGACTTCCTTGCAACCTTGTTCACCTCTGGTTTAGGTTACAGTGCAATAAACACTGCCCGATCAGCACTGTCCTCTGTCTTAATTCTCCCCAACAACATAACCTTTGGAACACATCCCCTGGTGGCTCGGTTCCTAAAAGGCGTATTTGAGCTCAAACCTTCCTTGCCAAGATATAGCTCCATCTGGGACGTCAGCGTAGTCCTTGAACACCTCAGATCCTTAGGACCCCCAACACAGTTAGACCTGAAATCTCTCACTAAGAAGACAACTATGCTCCTCTGCTTACTAACGGGCCAGCGATGTCAGACCCTCACGAAGCTGGATATCGCCCTTATGCAAGAACTTCCAGGGAAAATCGTGTTTACTATTGGCGAGAAACTCAAAACCACCAGGCCCGGCAAGCACCTCGCACCCATAGAACTACTGGCATACCCGAGAGACGAGTCGATTTGCGTGGTGTCCCACTTGAAGCAGTACATTGCGCGTACACAACCAATTCGAGCAACGCACGCTACCAAGCTGCTTATCAGCTATGCCAAGCCGCACAAACCAATCTCCAACTCCACTGTAGGGAAATGGGCCAAAAGTGTTCTCAAGGACTCAGGCATTGATATAGGAACATTCTCCGGTAATAGCGCAAGACCAGCCTCTACCTCGTACGGTGCTCAGGCTGGCCTAACTCTCGCGGAAATCCTCAAAGCAGGAGGTTGGACCAATGCCCAAACCTTTGCCAAGCATTATCACAAACCAATTGAAGGGAACTTTGGAGCCAGTATTCTAAGCCATTTCCAGAACAGTTCCGAATAGGGAGAATTTTCTCCTAATATTAAAGTCAGGGCATTATTGATCGCTATCGTCGCGCTGTCACGCAACCTTGAGTTGCGGTTTTTGGTTGTAGATTACTTGATTGTCACGTTGTACTTACTATGATATTAAACTACTATATATGTTGGGTCTACCTCCTTTGTACTGTCTAATCGCCTGCGGTACCTCGCGTGATCAGATCTTTCAAGTCTCATGTAGCTCCGCAGTGACTAGGACTGGTGACGAGGTAGAATTCTAAAATTAAACGAGACTTACCTTAAGTCGATGTTTGATTGGAATTCTATCTCGTCGCCAGTCAGGAACGAAGGAGTTACATGCCCTCCCTCTGTAGGGTTGTCCCACCCTAACTCCTTCGTTCCTCACCCTCTGCTCACGCTCGTGTTTTCAAGATTGACTAGTTAGCATGCGCATGCTTCTCATGTAACTCCTTCGTTCCTGACTGGCGACGAGATAGAATTCCAATCAAACATCGACCTAAGGTAAGTCTCGTTTAATTTAGAATTATGCCATTGCCCATGAGGAAGCTCTTTACAACATAGATAGGGTACTTAGAAATGAAAATATTTAGTTGGCAATAATTCTCTCTTCTTGCGTACAAGTAATGGTCCCACTCTTTACCAAAAAGAAGGTCCTCGTGAAATTCTCCTTCCTGTTTTCCAGGTATCTTCTCTAATTCATCTTGGGAAATTTGAAGAAAGGTCGAGTAAACGGTATAATACGAGATTGTTCTGTGATACCTTTTTTGTAAAGATAGGTCCGAGTTATTGAAAGTGCCCAGCCGAACGCAAAAGTCAGAAGCTAGCAATTTGAGATAACTGTGGCTGCAGAATACTAAACTTACAGTTCTTCCGTGCAGTGGTCGGGACGAGGCATCCGCCTTCCCGAGGAGAGAAAACTTTGAAGAGCCCAAGGTGTTGCTATATCAGGGTAGGGTAGCTCACCTGTTAAGAAGATGAAATAACGTTCAAATGCGATACATGCTTAAAACCCTTTCACTCCCGTGGGAAAACCACATATTTCGTAAACCGCTAATTAACTATAGAGTTTCAGGACCACACATAGTGTACCATTTGAAAGATATTATTTGTGAGATGCCATGCGTCGCACTAACAGCCATAGGGAAGCCTCAGCTTGACTTGAAAAGCATTCAAAACGAAAAAGAAAAGCATTAAAAAATAATCTGACCCCTTAAACAATAGAATGTTTCTGTCGAAGAAATAGCGGCAGCCAGAGGCGCCTTCACAAGCTGACGTTCGATGTCACTCAATAAGAATTGTAAACCGCCATGAGGCGATATGTGATATGTGCGGTATATAAATACACATTCATAAATACCGGCTGATAGTTGCCCCGCGGAAATTTGATGTTCTTAAAATAAATATGCTAGTTTTAAGAACATCATGTTTCCAAGGGGCAACTATCAGACCCATAGGTCCGAGACATAAACACCCTCACCACTAATTTTTCTTTTTGTGTGCCAGTTCAAAAATAATATTGAATTATTTTCAACTTTTTGAAATAAAAGCCGTGAAAGCCCAGTACAAAAATTTGAAAAAACAAACATACAAAACAAACAAACAAGCAAACAACCCCCCCCCCCTTTTTAATTCTATTTCAAATTGTTTACTTTCAATAAGACCGCTCGTTTTCTCACCGACGCTTAATATCCATCCGGGTATTTTCCTCGGACTGGCACTATGGGCTGATAGTGTCTCTCCGCGGATGAACGCTATCACTAACGAGTCGGACAAAATTTAGTGGTGAACTTTAAGCTATGAATCAGTGTACCCAAAAATCGACAATTTTGCAAAATTCTAGTTCAGTATTGATATTTCCAAGTACATCTCATTGAGTTCTTTTAATTACAAAAAGTTCCATCGCGCAGAATGCCTATTGTTCTCGGGACATTTACTTGCAGTTCTAAGGTCTGTCATATTACCTAGTATTATTCAAATTAACGCTAAGAGTCGAGTCTCATTGGTTAAGATTAACGCGCGTTTTTTCCCGTAGGGAGTATGACCTTGCTCATTAACTTCAAGGAGGCGGAGCATCAAAACAATGAACTTTTCGTATATCGTTTTCGGTTTTGTTTGGCTCGCCAGTCGCATTGACTAACAATCCGCCGAGCCACTCGAGCGATACTTCATTAAATTGACTGACAAGCCACCGAGCCACTCGACTGATACTTCTTCAAAAGCGGCCCTGTATTCTGTAGTTTAGCCAATTTCTTTGAAAACTATCGACGGCTTTTACCATGTCAAATATGTACCGCCTGTAAAACCTCTTTATTTAATGTTTGCGTAGTTAAAGAGCGCTTGATTCTTACGCGAGTCAAAAGTGTTGTTCGTTGCCCGCTTGTTAATACGCTCGATCACAAAGCAACGAACTCAAATAAAGTCCGTTGATCGATCGATGGCGACTCATCTTATTTGAAAAGCTTTGAAAACCATCGGTGGCTTTTACCGCCTATGTTCGCAAAATATAAAAACAGCTCGGGTTGGATCGTGCTTACTCGAACGGACATTGTATACTTTTGAAGACGAAATTTTGGATCACAGGAGTGGACATAAGGACGGACCATATTAATTAGAAGTGGATGGATCGGGGATTCAATGAGCTCTGAAAAGAGCTCCCGATCCAGCGCACTTCTGTTTTCCTTGTTCATCGTAAATGCGCGCGTTAACAGTCGTCAAGCTGTCGTTCTATGAGTTTTAAAGTTGGAGGGCTACTGATCAGTGATTCGCATTTAACGATTGAGTGATTTTTTTGAAAAGATATGATAATTTTTTGACAGCCATTGTTATGCAGTCGTGTGCTTCAAACAATGGCTCACTAAGCAAAGACGCGCCATATTTGAACGCACTTTCAACTCGCAATTTTAAATGTCAGTTTGATAGTCGTTATCTTACTTCGATTTACAAAGTAAAGACGGGATCAGTTAAGAAAAACGTCAAACTTTTATTTCCCGTTGCTAACTTTTTCAAAGCCCGTCTCGCTTACTTAAAAATCGCTTTTCACTTCGTATCGGCAACATGTTCCCCTCCGAAAAAGGCGATTTTTCCCAATTTTCGAACGCAGAAAGATAGTCCAAAAACATCGAAAAACTTCCTATTTTTTCGCTGCAATTGTAGATATAGCATTCCTCAGGAAAAGCCCGTTGCTTAAAACATTAAATGGGACTTAAGAAAGTCAGGAAATCGAGTTTTATCAATGCCGTGCAGGCAAATTAGGGTCTTTACTCTCTTATTCTTGGCCATTCAAACTACATTCGTATTCAAATTTTGCCGCTTCGGTGCTCATGAATAAGTAATGATGTCCGGCTATTCTACGCGATGTGCGAAAAAAGATTTCTCCTAGGCAAAGTTATAAAGAAAAAACAGTTTTATGAATAAATTATCTCTAATTGGAAAATGCCAACAAGTTGTCATGATCAATTAAAGTGCCATTAAAAGTCACGTAAAGAAGCTAAAGTGGTGTATTGTTAAATTTCAAAACCTTCCGATTAGGCTTTTGTACATTATGCTTTTATTTCCCCACTGAAATGCTCCACCTTAATGCTCCGTATTTTCCACTAAAATGCTCGGTTTCCTCCAAAAATGTCACTAAAATGCTCGGTTAATGCTCATACATACGGGTTTTTAAATTTTCATAATTTTGACGTCTCAACACAATTAACAGTTCAGAGTGCTTTACAAAAACGTGCAGTTTAACAACAACGTATGTAAAAGTTTTTAAGACGTTCGCGCTAACTATTTCTGAGCATCCTTACTGCGCACGCAAATTCACATGCCACGTCATGAATGAGCGCGCGCGCTAAGTCATAAAATAAACAAATGATTGGGCAGATGGCCATTGCTAGAGCTTTGCCTGGATTTAACGATCTTGAACGCGCGGTGACCCCAATTTTTCTTTCGATGGATCATTTTCTCTACTGATTTTCTACGTTTAGGGAAAAAATGAAGAAAATCTATCGTTTACAAGTTTGAATTTTTGGCAAAATGCGCCATCGAATTCCGTTCTTATTAGCTCTTCGTGCATCTGCACGGCGGTTTCAAATGCCTCTCAAAGGGTTAAATTTTGTGAAAATGTTAGTAACATTTGGAATTACTTGCGCACTCCTACAAAATATGACTAAGATCGTTTACCTCCTTTGACTCACCTTCGATATTTTTAACTATAAACCCCTGCAGACCTTGCTCAATTATATAGGACAACTTTTCGAAATCAGTATAGTTTACCACACGCTTTATCTCTGAAACGAAGACGGTGACCCCCAATTTTTTTTTTGCATTTCTGGCACAAGTAACTCATTATCTGCCTGAAGTAAAAATTTAAAAAAATTCTTACGAGTGGAAAATTTTCGCGTGAACGTCCTTAATACACCAAAAGATAATTTTCTGAATGATATGTTGCAAGAGACTATGAGGGTGAGAGAACACATCCCCCATACATGGGCCTCTTCCTATGATAATCTTTTTGAATCTATTTTTTATCGCGTGGTCAAACTGCGAAGCTATTTTAGGAAAGGCACCTGATTGGCCAATTTAAATGACATAATAACATTGCTGTTTATTGTAGCAGCTGATCAAATATGCAAAAACCTTTCGCCGGGATTTTCGAAGCGCATTTCGTAAGGTCAGAGGAAGATTAATACTATTTTTCTGGCGCTTTGAAAGAGCTTTCAAACGAGATATTTTTCTCGCTTTAGGCCGCTCAGTACTTTTCTAGGAACGACTTGAGAGCGTGATAAGAATGCAATTCTTGTCAGCAGCACCTAATGTGAACCAGTCATACAGAGGGTTAGACTGACAAGACTTATTTCCGAGGTAAAACCAAGATAAACATATAGAAGATAATTTTCCTGCCAGGTACTTTCAAAGGGCTTTCCAAATAGGTCTCTCTCGATCAAAAACGATGTGGTTGTTCCAGAGAAGCACTTTTTTCGTCGTGACACCCAAACTCTGGTAAATATTACACAGCAATTTCGAAATTAAATATGCCAAAATTTGCATCGGGATTTTCGGAGCGAAAGTTCTAACAGACGGGAAACTTAACAAATTGATGTCAGTTTTTTATGCGTCTGTCCTGTTATTGATCATAAATTTCGTCATCACATTGTCAAAGTAGCTGTGGATCCACGAGGCGATAGCCGAGTGGATCCGCAGACTACTTTGACAATGTGATGACGAAATTCATTGTCAATAACAGGACAAACGCATTAAAAACTGGCATCAATTTGTTTTTTACGATAACAAAAATGTAGGGGAACAAAATACAGGACGAAACGCGAGACAAAAATGTGAGAAACTTTCAAATTTTATTCAATCTGACGCGACCAAATTCATAACTTGCCTCGCTCTCTTATTGGCTAAAAGAAAAAATGGAGGCTTTCTATTGGTTAAAAAGTGACAGATTGACGTTTCACAAAACTTTGCATAAATTAACCTCTTTCGAAACGCTGAAAGACTTTCAGAGTTCACACTGTTCAAGAACAAAACTGTCTATTGAAAGGTGCTATTGGACGCATTCTGCGATAAAATGAACACCTGTGCCTGGCCAATATTACAGCTGTTAAAGATTCCATGTATGGAGGAATCCGCAGGAATTTGAGCCACGGCTGTCGATGTGACAGTGGAACTCGACGAGTTCGAGAAGGAAGCGACAGCCGTTGCTGTTTGTGCTGGAGCTCGACCTTTCTGCAGAGCGTGGGACAAAATATCAGAGCAGTTCTTCAGTTGGCTGGTAGAAGGACGCCTGTTATAGCTTGCCAAGCTCTGCTCATTGGCATGGCCAGAAATACTCATAATGTGCCGGGCTGGGACGCACGAGTCAGACCACAGCGTAATTGCTGTTGCTCGAACACAATGGTTCGTATACTTCTTGGACAAGCCAGCCCCGATAGAGATTTGCTTCATGATTGTCGAAAGCTGGTTTATTCCAAGTGGCTTGTTCTCAAACCACACTGGATCGGACTGTTCGAACTTTTCCCTTGGCTTTTGAAAGAAAGCCTGCTGCCTTGGGTTGAGCTTGTCGAGGTACTTGCGAAAGCAAGAAAACGCATCGCCGTCCTGACCTGTGCTATACAAGCGGGTCTGTCTCTCGTCGCTCGATTTGTCGGTGAAGCCTCCTTGATGATTCTTTGACAGCTCTTCATGGGACATCGTGACATAATCAATACCATCTGCGTCTTTCTGTAACTGGAAGCTATCTCGGCGGAGTAAACGCTGGCCTTCACTACCTCTTCTACACCAGTATAGCGTGCAAAAAAACCAGACTTTTCGGAGGAGACCTGCAGGGGTATTTGGACTCATGAAAGGGCTGTTATTCAGCTTGATTAAATCTTGAGATTCAATTACTGCCTTGTGCTGAACGTTTTCTTTGCCCTCTCGACGTAGCGCCTTGAGCTTTGATTCTAACATTTTGTTACTCCGAGCGAATTCTGGATTACCCGCGAGCTTCAATGACCTGCCGTTGTTGGCAATGAAATGCCTCTCAATGGCGTTTCGGAAGCCGAGGAGAGATGAGCGACTGTATTCTTGGCCTGTTTGGGTTCTTGCTTCGGCGTAAAATCGTCTCAAACTCTCGTCTAGCTCTTCGTTGCTCATTTGTAAGACATTTGTTTGGATGCCCCTGTGACAACACCATTCTATCAAACACAATAAAAGGTGCGTACGATTTAAAACTTGAAATGGTTTTGCTTGATTTGTAAGTTCACTGTTGGAAATAAATGTGGAATTCATATAAATTGGTCTTTATTGTGCTTATTTAATCACCTTCAAATGTCTTCACACACCATTTTGTGTTTCGTTTTGTTCCTTTGGCTTCTGAATTTGCAACAATTGCCGTCAACTCGTCGCTGTTTAGTGTCGCAAAACGAGCAGCTTTTTCCTCTTCCTCAATTTTTTCCACAACTTCCATACAGGCTATCAGCTCGGTATCGGAACAATCTAGTTCTTCAAATTGAGTTAAATATTCATTAACGGGTCCAATACTTGAAACAGGGGACTTTTTTTCCGTTTCGTCCATGTTGGTTTCAAATTTTCCGCTCTTCGGCTCGCCACGTCAATATCGCATAAATTATAATTTCATCTGTCTGCCCGCATATGGACAATAAAAATTAACCAATGAGCGCGCGTGAATTTCGGCAGTTATCGTAAAAAAATATTTAGCTGCCCTGCGCTTTGAATAACCTTTCGAAAGAGATGTTTTTTGATTAATCCGTTCAGTACTTTTCGAGAAACGACTTTCGTGCGTGTTTATATTGAAATACAATTCTTGTCAGCAGCCACCGCATGGCGCGTCTTGGGAATAAGTCATGCAGACAAATGACAAGACTTAGAGCCTGTTTACATGGAGGTGGGGGACCCCAGGTAGGTGAAGTAACCCGCCTAGCCGTGGTCGAAAAATGGCTCGCGTTTACATGCAAACTTACAACCCCGGGGTCCCGGGGTGACGCTACTAGACGTTGCTGCGTGGTCGCTTGGCATGTAAACAGAGAAAATGGCGGGCGAACGACGCATTTTGGCGGTCAGTGTTCTTTTCCTTTCATTATCAGCTCTCGCTGCAACATTTCAGTTCTGTGGCTTTTTACTTTTTTTTTTAATTTGGCGCGCTTTGGCGCGCTTGCAAATGTAACATGAACTCGACCCCGGCTAGGCGGGTTACCCCACTTGAGTCGTTTACATGGAAAAATGCGACCCCGGCTGACAGGGTTACCCTACCTGGCAGACCGGGCAACCCGCCTAGGCGGGTTACCCCAACCTCGTTCC
>JAHPZR010010818.1:7500-20560 GCA_019787425.1 Platygyra sinensis | reverse complement strand
AAATTGCAACTTTGAGGTTGTGTGGATTATTAATTTCTTGGCTACACGGCATTCCTGCTTTTTTTTTGCCTCGAGAAACTGCGAGGCTCGCCCCCAAAATTACATCTTGCAGGTTATGCTATTTGTATTCACCCTCGCTGTTTATTTATTTATCATCACCCGAGCATCCTGCTGACCACCATTGCTGGATTAGCAAACTATAAGCAATTATCTTAATTAAAAATTAAGGCGGGGGGCTCACATAAAATTATGTAAAAAAATATTTTTTTTCATTGGAATTCGAATTTTAAGGTATTGAAGTTTTATTCTGAAAATTCCTATTACATGTAAGTTCATGGCTCGTTCCAAACGAGTTATTTTCGCCATTGAGAAAAAAAACGATATTTTGACAACGATTTGTCCGATATATTGAACTGAAAATTTCATGATTTGTCTTTCTATGTAAGGTCTGTGTTTTAAGCATCAAACTTTTTTTTTATCTAGTGTATTTTGTCCAAGTTATGCATTAAAACGTGTTAATCAAGCTAGTTTTGACTGAGATACAGCGGTTTAAAAACATCAAAATTAACAAAGAAAAGTATGGCTATCCGGACGCTTTGTCAGACAGCGTCCGGATGGCCCAACATTTCTTAGTAAATTTTGACATTTTCCAATGGCTGTATCTTGCTTACTATTGGATCAGTGTTTACACCAAACTTGGGAATTTTGTAAAGCTTGGTCTGAAATTTATGACTATGTGGATCAATAGTTGCTAATCCCATAATTTTTTACAGACTCGTACCTTGTCCTTTACCGTTTGAAATCAGGCAATATCAATGTTTGTTTGTGCCATGCCTGAGTGCCATAATTTTGGATCAGTATTCTCTATTGTTTTTTATACAATAACAAAAGCAATGCGCGCGCTCTGATTGGTCAATCAGCTATGGTTTATTGTGCCGGTAAACCCATGGAAAAATCGCGCGTCTTCTCAATTATGATATAAAAGCAATAGACCACAAGTTTCTATGGTTTATAGGCTGATAAACCACTTGGGATGTTGGTAGAACACTCGAAGAATTCGTAAATCACTCGCCTGCGGCTCGTGATTTACAAATTCTTCCTGTGTTCTACCAACATCCCGCGTGGTTTATCAGCCTATAAACCATAGAAACTTGTGGTCTATTGCTTAAATAATTCCTAGGCAGCATATTTTGTCATGTTTTACCGAAGAGGGTATGGAGTAGTTAAAAGTCCTTTTATTGGCAGTATATTTAAATAGAAATTGAATCATTATATAAAAAAAAAAAAAACCAAACAAACATACAAATAACCTTTTTTATGCACATTTGATTTCGGTGAATATGTATTAGGGGATTATCTTGGGTGGTCAGTAAAATTTAATCAGCAGTATAGGGCACTTATATTCAGACAAAAAAAAAAACCAGACTGATCCAAAGGAAAGAAAGAAATTGTTTATTTCCATAAACACGGTGGCGACTTTGAAATTTCTATTATTATCAAATGGACCTGAGGCGACGACCTAGTTTTCTTTAGTTTTCATCGTGGTCAGCGGTAAACGTCCATAAAAAGTGGTAAGTACCTCATGTAAACTTATTTATAGTGTATTTATCCCTTATTATAGTATATTATACTTCATAATAAGGAATACATGGAGAACTTTAGAAAAACGTGGCTGAAAGGGCAGCAGTCAATAACAACGCCGTGACGGAAACGAATAGGGCGTAACGAAATTTCTCAAACCGATTAATTCAGAATTCTTTTTTTCCATATATTTTTTGGGGGGGGTTGTTTTGAAACTCCATTAGGGGGAATTCCTAGTAATCCCATGTATCATACTAATCAGTAATAAATTTCATTGAGACTGTGTAGGGCAAAAAAAATAGAAATAAATTTACACTCTGAATGTTATTAATTAAAAACATTCTTTTTAATCACGGGATGCATCAGCGCAGAAAACGTTTTTAAACTGCAAAAAAATAAGGTAATTTTTTTTTTCAAATTAATTCTTTCTACTAGAAGTTATCACAAAATAGTGGTAAATATCATTATTAAGAATGAAATATATGTGATATAAATAGCATTCTCTTTGATGAATTACTCAGTTTATTCAATACAAATACAAATTTTAGTATATTTAATACCAGTGTAAATTAATTCACTCCCGTGAAAACCAAGACTGTGTCTTTTAAACTCTAAAATAGTCTACACAAAGTAGTATGTCGCGGTAAGGTCTCGAGTTAGCGAGAAGCGTGTTTCTAGCCGAGAATTTCATGGAAAGAAGAAAAAACGTGACGATGTAAAAAGACCTTTAACTGCTTTTATTGAGAAACCATGGTCTGTTATGAAAATTAACAAAGTGCGAATACAGGATGACGCCTACTGTAAACTGCTTCTTAGAAATCAATCATTACGCAATAGTAAGAAAATTATGATAGCACTGACTTTTTAAAAAAAAAAAAAAAAAAAAAAAGCAATACTTCTTTCACTTCTTCATCATTTCAAATTCATTTCCATATTTCGGCAAACGTATTTATAACTGTTGGAGTCGAGATGAAGTTTTTCCATTTTTATTGACTGATATTTTGCATTACTGCCACTGGAAGTTGCAGCTTCTTATGAGTTAAGACTTCCTGTCAAAGACATTTCTTGGATTAAACTACAAATCAAACAACGCATGGCATACACTGTTCTTAGAAGTTCTAAATTCCCATCTCGCTAACTTTCGCGGGTATTAGATTGCATATAGTGGTATTGCGCAATTCTCAGTACATTTCTTTAATTTAAAATTCTTGTATTGGCTGGTAACATTCACGTTCGTAGCCATCAATTGACCTCTACTAGAAGAAACTATATAGGTTTATAAAAATACAAGGGTTCCAGTTTGTTTACTGATTTACCCGTTGTAAAACTAATAAGTGAAAGCGTGCCTAGTAGAGGTCAATTGATGGCTACGTACGTGAAATGTGACCTAAAGCCAATGGGAGAGCATTAGAGGATATACAAGAAAATGTGCTGAAGCATTGGCGGCAATACCACTATATGCAATCTAATACCCGCGAAAGTTAGCGAGATGGGAATTTAGAACTACTAATCCAAGAAATGTCTTTGACAGGAAGTCTTAACTTAAAATTAAAAAGCTGCAACTTCCAGTGGCAGTGATGCAAAATATCAGTAAATAAAAATGAAAAAACTTCATCTCGACTCCAATAGTAATAAATACGTTTGCCGAAATATGGAAATGAATTTGAAATGATGAAGAAGTGAAAGAAGTATTAAAAAAAAAAAAAAAAGAAAAGAAAAAAAAACCTGGTCAGTACTATCATAATTTTCTTACTATTGCGTTATGATTGACTTCCAAGAGGCAGTTTACAGTAGGCGTCATCCTGTATTCGCACTTTGTAAATTTTCATAACAGACCACGGTTTCTCAATAAAAGCAGTTAAAGGTCATCTTACATCGTCACGTCTCTTTTTCTTTCCATGAAATTCTCGGTTAGAAACACGCTTCTCCCTAACTCGAGACCTTACCGCGACACACTACTTTGTGTAGACTATTTTAGAGTTTATAATACATAGTCTTGATTTTCACAGGAGTGAATTAATTTACACTGGTATTAAATATACTAAAATTTGTATTTGTATTGAATAAACTGAGTAATTCATCAAAGAGAATGCTTTTTATATCACATATATTTAATTCTTAATAATGATATTTACCATTATTTTGTGACAACTTCTAGTAGAAAGAATTAATTGGAAAAAAATTTACCATACTTTCTGCACTTTAAGAACGTTTCCTGCGCTGCTGCATCCCGTGATAAAAAAAGAATGTTTTTAATTAATAACATTCAGAGTGTAAATTTATTTTTATTTTTTGCCCTACACAGTCTCGATGAAATTTATTACTGATTAGTATTATACATGGGATTACTAGGAATTCCCCTAACGAAGTTTAAAAACAACCCAAAAACAAATTCTGAATAATTCTGAATAATTCGGTTTGAAATTTGGTCAAGCCCTATTCGTTTCCGTCACTGCGTTGTTATTGACTGCTGCCCTTTCTGTCACGTTTTTCCAAAGTTCTTCACGTATCCCTTATTATAAAGTATAATATACTATAAAAGAGATAAATACACTGTAATAAAGTTTACATGAGGTACTTACCCCATTTTTATGGACGTTACCGCTGACCAAAATGAAAACTAAACAGAACTAGGCCTTCGCCTGAGGTCCATTTGATAACAATAGAAATTTCAAAGCCGCCACCGTGTTTAAGGAAGAAAAAAAAAACAATTTCTTTCGTTCTTTTGGATCAGTCTGTTTTTTTTTTTTTTACATATTCTATTATTGTCTGAATGTAAGTGCCCTATACTGCCGAGTAAATTTCACTGACCACCCAAGATAATCACCTAATACATATTTACCGAAATCAAACGTGCGTAAAAAAAGGTTATGTTTGTTTGCTTTTTTTTTTTTTTTTTTTTTAATAGTGATTCAATTTCTATTTAAATATACTGCCAATAAAAGGACTTTTAACTACCCCATAACCTATTTGGTAAAACATAACAAAGTGTACCGCCTAGGAATTATAAAACAATAGAGAATACTGATCCAAAATTATGGCGCTCAGCATGGCACAAACAAACATTGATATTGCCTGATTTCAAACGGTAAAGGACTAGGTACGAGTCTGTTAAATAAATTATGGGATTAGCAACTATTGATCCACATAGTAAGCAGGATGCAGCCATTGGAAAATGTCAAAATTTACAAAGAAAGGGAGGGCCATCCGGACGCTGTCCGACAATGCGTCCGGATGGCCATACATTTTGTTAATTTTGATGTTTTTAAACCGCCGTATCTCAGTCAAAACTAGCTTGATTAACACGTCTTAATGCATAACTTGGACAAAATACACTAGATAAAAAAAAAAGTTTTATGCTTAAAACACAGAACCTTACATGGAAAGACAAATCATAAAAAAAAAATTCAGTTCAATATATCGGACCAATCGTTGTCAAGATATCGGTTTTTCTCAATGGCGAAAATAACTCGAATGGAACGAGCCGTAAACTTACAGTAATAGGAATTTTCAGATTAAAGCTTCAATACCTTAAAATTCGAATTCCAATGTAAAAAAAAAACTCTGTTTTTTTACATAATTTTATGTGAGCCCTCCGCCTTATTTATTTATTTATTTATTTATTTATTTATTTTTAATTAAGAAAATTGTTTGTAGTTTGCTAATCCAGCAATGGTGGCCAGCAGGATGGTCGGGTGATAATTAATAAATAAATAAATGAATAAATAAATAGCGAGGGTGAGTACAAATAGCATAACCTGCAAGATGTAATTTTTGGGGGCGAGTCTCGTAGTTTTCCAGGCAAAAAAAAGCATAAATGCCGTGTAGCCAAGAAATTAATTATCCACACAACCTCAAAGTTGCAATTTTTAAATTAGTTATTATATACCATTTTTTCCTGACAAAGGTTAAGAATTTTTCTTTCCTGCATAGCTACACGTGACCTCTATAGCATGTTTTAAAGTAAAACAATTAAGTTATCTTGCCTTCTGTTCACAGTTATCATTAGTAGGACTTTATCCTTTATCCTCGATCCCTGTTAAGAATAATAACGTCGCACGTGGGCAGATGTGAACATACAATCTAAAAAAAGACAAGGAATCATCACATCCTACCGTCCTCATTACTCCGTCACAAAAATGGAGTTTCTCAAACGAGAAGGAATTTAAAAACACTTCCTTTTCGTTTTCGTGTGGATGTAAAACACATCCAAAACCTAGTTTTCCGACAACGATGTAGTTAAGGTAATAATTTAATTTCCCTGTGAAAGATTTCCTCAAATCAAAACTTACTGGTGATAGTTGCAATTTTAAATTTTCTTTGGCGTGGTGAGGACACTCTAAGACTGAAATCTCCGTGCATTTAGTGTGGACAGGGACTTAGCCTAAAGCTTAATTGCATATCCGCTCAAAACTTCTGCTAAAATGTGTAAAATGATTTTTTGATACTTCAGTCTTTGGCACTCTAGAATAGTATTACTCAGCTGTCGATAATTGGTGCACTCAATATGATGAAGGGCATATATATAAAATTTAAACCACATAGAGGTTCTTGTTGGCAATGCAGTCCCTCTAAAGGTATTTTTAGTTATGGTTGTACTGCGGATGTGGATACTGCGCGCACTGGGTGGTCTTTTTTTCGTCAGGGATGAAAATCTGGTACCGTAAATCATCCCAGTAAAAATCAATGGAAACTATGAAGAAGTCGTGGATACATTGCCTTCATAGAGTTACTTTTTTAAAGCCTACATTCAATGTTCACATTCCAGTAGTACACGCACTGTGACTAGGCAAGTAAACAAAACTCAAATTAGAGGCTGTTTACACAGACTGGTTATAAATTTTAAAATGGAATTTCATTGCATTGGAAAAAAATCATTATTATATTAACTTACACGCACATGTCGTGTCAATTAATTTCTACAGTCTGTTGCACAAGGAAGCCATTAAATGAAAGTTCACTAAAATCATCTGTCCCAAATTGACACTGACTCAGACTTGTTGGTTGTAATATGTATAATAATACACATGAAAAAATTACTCGTAATAAGTAATAAGTAATAAGTAATTCGTAATAAGTAATTCGTAATAAGTAATTCGTAATTCGTAATTCGTAATAAGTAATAAGTAATAAGTAATAAGTAATTCGTAATAAGTAATTCGTAATAAGTAATAAGTAATTCGTAATAAGTAATAAGTAATAAGTAATTCGTAATAAGTAATAAGTAATAAGTAATAAGTAATAAGTAATAAGTAATAAGTAATAAGTAATAAGTAATAAGTAATAAGTAATAAGTAATAAGTAATAAGTAATAAGTAATAAGTAATAAGTAATAAGTAATAAGTAATAAGTAATAAGTAATAAGTAATAAGTAATAAGTAATAAGTAATAAGTAATAAGTAATAAGTAATAAGTAAGTAAGTAAGTAAGTAAGTAAGTAAGTAAGTAACTTTATTTCAACTCGGGTTAAACGATGTATTGTATAAACGATGTATTGGGTGAGGGTGACAATATAACATTTATCGGAAGAATTTAAAACGAGTCTGCGACTACATTTAGGGTACGATACCTTTTTATTTTCCTGACGAGTTCAAGAGTCGATTTCGAATGACGAGCGAGCGAGCAGTTTATATGCTCTACATTCCACGTAGCTCACAGGTATTTTCGCAGCACTCACTGAAGCTTGTTGAGGCATATCCACTGCAATGATGTTCAACTAAGATATTTCAGTCGTTTGTCAGATAGAGCACTAACTGATTATGTTTAGAAGCTTGATCATCAGCCATGTTGAATTCGATTTCCAGGCTCGGAGAAACTAGGCCCGAGCAGGAATGGTCGAATGGAACGGAATTTTCCGGTTATTCCGATTTTCCGGAAAAGAGGGTGCACTCAAAACGTATTCCTAAATTTTCGAAAACTTTTCCCGGAATTTTTACCGTTCCATTCAGTTTCGGGCCGGAATTCTCGGTATTTTTGGTCGAATGGAAAGCGCCCCCTAATTGGCTCATGAAAATATCTGTTAAGTTTTTATCTGAACTCTCAGCTGTGCTGACGATGAGAGAGACAATTAATTCTTAGCTGCTCGAGTTTTCCGCTCCGTTAGTCACTCATTTTGCAAATAAGCAGTGCCTCTACTTTCAACCCCAGATTTGCATACAAACTCGAACGGAGAAACCCATGGGACAGCTCAACCACTGAAATTACAACAATAGAGGTTCCGACCGCTAATTACCTTATTCGTACTAATTTTCGCGAGCACTTAATTTAGCGAATTTGGAACATGAATATTCGCGAGCATTAATTTTCGCGATCTTGCAAAAAATGATAAATCTAGGGCATTTAATTTCGCGGAAAATTGACAAAAGACAGACTTAGAAAACCGTTTTTTATTGAATGATCACTCATAAATAACCAACCTCGTTCCCAGGGCTTTTCCCTTTGAAATTGGGAGGGGCGGGAAAAGACCCTGGCATCGGCTGGTCACGTGATCCCAAACACCCAAAAATTCTGGGTGTAATAAATTACGATATGACGAATGTGTGAAATAATTTTCTAGCAAGATGGCGGAGTCGCGAGAAAACTTATCGGTAATCTGTCGCCTTGGATTAGCTCTAAATCGATGTAACTTTCCTTCCTTTTGCCTAAAGCCACTTCAGGTGAAGTGCTTCGAGTATTTACTGAATGGATACGATGTTATTGCCGTTCTGCCTACTGGTTTCGGCAAATCGCTCCTGTTTCAGCTTTTGCCAGATTTCTTGCCCGTAAAGGCAGACAAAAATGTTGTCGTTGTTTGTCCTCTGAACTCTATTATTGAGGACCAGCTTAAAGTGTTAGGAGAGAGAGGAGTCACTGCCGATGTCCTCCAGCTGGCCAGTGATGATCGGGAGGGTAAAGTTAAACGTAAAGTGAGATCCTTGCCAACTGAAAATAAAGCTGTGCTTGAAGAACTTATTTTCAGTGAGCTGACTGAGTTTGAGGCTCATACAAGTTTACCTGGTGAGATGCTTTTCAGTTTCTCCCATGAAAAGAATGCCCTTCAAAAGATCATGGAAGGAATTGACTACATTGAAACAGAATCAGACCTTCTTGATGACTTCAAAATATGGAATGAGACCTGTTCATCAAAGATTTTTTCCTTCATAAGCAAGTATGCTCCGCTTATTGAAGGCAACACCAGTGACACTTAAAGTGACTGATCTTATTGCCTCTTTAAAACTGAAAACATTTTATTGATGATGTATGTTTTTCTTTAAATGTCGTTGTTGGCTAACATGTACAGCTGTAACTGAAGATGGAATGATTCTGGGTAAAATTACTGTATTTAATTAGTTTGTGCCACATTGTTTCTTTTACATCTGACCTAGTTTGCTACTTGATTCTAGGTTGTGCTCTTAGGAAAAATGAACTTAAGGAGTAACAACTCTAGATAACTTATGTAATACAGGGCATACCAGCATGATATTTTGCTGAGAACATAAAATTTCATTGTTGCCTGAGGCAAACAGAAGTCACCGAGGGCTGCTGCAGACTTCAAATGCACAACCCCTTGTAATATAATTTTTGATTAGAGCAACTCAAATGAGCTATTCACTTAATGTTTTAGGCCCGTAAAATCACAATGCATATTCTACACACTACTGGTATACATCTTTTGTGGAAGTTATGATAATATTATTTTCAGAATTAATACAATTTTTTTTTAAATAACTAGTGATAATAGGAAAGGTTGTTACCAAATATCCTGAGCCAGAGACTCATGGTCAAAGAAATTGAAGTTCTATCATAATAATAAGAAAATCCCAGTAAATGTATGTGAAGAGTGATCATCGCAGTAAATTTTCCAATTTAATTTACTGCGATGATCACTCTTCACATTCATCTACAACCGCAGTACAAATATGGATTATTTCATATATATTTCACAAAATCCCAGTAAATTTATAAGTTTTGTTCAAGTCAAGTTCAGCTTTTGACCTACATGATTTCTTATTAACTGCAACTCATGTAGAGCATGGTTTCTGATTCAGAATACAAGAGATAATAAAAACAATCAGAAAATCTGAATACGTACAGTGTATAAAGAATTACTTTTACGCTTTTTTACATCATATGATGATACTTAGAGTCAGAGAATGAACCTGCTCCCCTTTTTCAGTCTTTTATCACCTTCAATGCACAGAAATCCAAACATGCCCACAGTTATTGGTAAAAAAAATTGAAGCTGTTGTGAACACCTGCATGTGAAGAAGCACAAAACTTTAATATTAAATCAATGGTGCATTGCTATTCTTTTTCAGCTGTAGTTGATTATATCAGATGTGGTATGGCATCATCCCTGAATAATTTAACATTTTTGATCACTGGCAACATTTATCATAAATTACATGTGGTGAATACTCAATGTATTCTTCACCCAAATGATTATATTTTATTG
The DNA here is from genome assembly GCA_019787425.1 of Platygyra sinensis. Lineage (NCBI taxonomy): Eukaryota > Metazoa > Cnidaria > Anthozoa > Scleractinia > Merulinidae > Platygyra > Platygyra sinensis. The sequence goes on along the minus strand of JAHPZR010010818.1, from coordinate 10,545 downwards.
CCATTTAGTGAGAAATGCTATTTTAATCATTACAGGACTTGAACTAGCAAAACATCAGATCATTTTTTGATCAAAGCAAACAGATTTTGATTGATCAGAAGCCTTGCTGCTTGTAAATGGAGCAGTAATTAAATATTCCCCTCAATAACTTGTTTTTTGTAAGCAAGGTGGCCTCATGGTTAGTTCGCTTGTCTCCGGATAAGGTGGTCTGGTGGCCTCGGCCAGGGCCACTGTTTTATGTTCTTGGGAAAGACATTTCACTCTCACAGTGCCTATCTCCACCCAGGTGTATCAATAGGTTCTGGGGTTTTTAATGCCGAGGCATAACCCTGAAGTGGACTAGCATCCCATCCAGGGGGGTGACTATAAATAATTGCATCTTTTTTCAGGCTACTGAAACTGGAGGTAGACTCCAGCCTAGTGGGCCACATGGCTCATATGCAGACTTTACAATTGATAAAACAATTTAATTTCCAATGGCATTTAATATTTTACAATTACTCACTTAAGTGGACGTGTATAGTGGTGGATATTTGCCAAGCCACGAAGAGGCAAGGTAAATAACCACCACTTTTGCCAACACTGAGGTGAATAATTGTTTTAGTATATACCACACAAGCTGAATAACTAGCGAACCAGAGTACCTTTATACACACAAAAGCCATTTCGTTTTTCTTCAGCTGCTCGGAGGTGAATAGTACTTGGCTAATCACCTCCGAGCTAGCGGGCAGTGTTCCCTTATAATTTCTGCCACATTAGACGGCGACTTTGAATTCAATGCTCTAATAATTAGGTTATCGTTTACTTGGAGCTCTTGCTCGCAAACTACTTCAGGTAGTGTGTTTGATTCTTTGACCTCTTCGGCATTGTTGAGCCCAAGTGCGGACGAACTTTCCTCTCCCATGGGTTCCTCATGGTCGCCTTCGTTAGTCTGGACTGGTTTTTGTCCGAACACAAGCTGTTTTGCGGAGGTTTTTCCGTGGATTTCGGTAGCCGCTCGTTTCGAGGGTTGAATGCAAGATGGCGACAATTCCGTGCAACGCTTCACTGAACACTTTTGTTCCTGTTCAAGATTCACTTTGAATATTTCCACTCTTTTGTTTGAAGTCGCTCACCTTGAAGACAAATGATTCGCACTTCCTGCAGACCAACTTTGGAAGGCAATCAGCCTCGCTTATGGTAATTCCACAGGCATAATGAATTTTCGCAGGAAGGTTTTTTTCGATGCCGCTTTTGCCTAAAACCCGCAGCATGTGACGGCTTTCGTTCGCATCACCACACAGCCGACACACCGAATTTCGAGGATGAAGCTTTTTGGGAGTCGAAGGCTCCATACAAGAGATTTTTAACGCAGAAAACGTATTCGATTTACCAGACTCGATAGCTCACTAGCCTACTATTGCCGCTTAAATTAATGACAATTTGTATTTTTGCGGGGAATTCCATCAACCAATAACAATGGAGAATTTAACAGCGATTGCATAAATTAGAGTTCAGGAAATATTTATGAAGGATCACGTGACCAGCCGATGCCAGGGTCTTTTCCCGCTCCTCCCAATTTCAAAGAGAAAAGCCCTGGGAACGAGGTTGATAAATAACAATTGATTTACAATTATGATTTCCAATTAGGTAATAGAAATAGCGCTTATAATCAAAACAAATCAAGCAAATAGCAAATCAACTGATCAAATGCTACTGCAATATTGCACATTTACATTTATTAGATATTTTGATGACTGCAAGAAAGATGTTTTAAAAGAGCAATATGTACAGGAGGAAAATTGAGTGATTCGGATGAAGAAAGTGCTGAAGTAGAAGATAAATAGACTGATGACAATTACCATGTAGCTATAACGTAGTTAATCATTGATTAAAGCAATTATAGAAGTGTATTAAATTTCGCGTGTTTAATTTTCGCGTATCCTAATTTTAGCGAGTCTTTAATTTCGCGATTTTTTACAAATCGCGAAAATCGCGAAATTAAAGCCTCGCGAAAATTAGTACGAATAAGGTAATTGTCAATACGCGACGATAAATATTTTTTCGAACAACACGTTTTTTGATTATTACTTTTAATAGCGCAATGATTCAAATGCACAGAGATTTGAAATGAATACACCAAAATTACAACTGAACAAAACTGTTTGCAAAGCTAAATTTACCGGGCCAAAACCGGTAAAAGGGCAGAAAGGGCACCTTTTTGACCCTGTGTTTTTCCCTGGGCGCGCGTGGCTAAACAGAGATCAAGCCATGTTTAGTATATCAAACTGAATTTATTTACAAACTATAATTACATTCTTTTTGAAATATAACGTCTTAAAGAACAATCTTTCTATTTACAATCTATTAAAAAGGCTATTTACGAAACTTTAAATGTCTAACGGGAGCGTGCTTACACCAACTTGTAAACCACTGCGTTCCGGGTGAAAATATGAACAAGTATTCCACCACTTTTATCCATATACACTTTTATTGTTCTCATTTTCATGCAGTGCTTAATAAATAAACTGATACAGCCATATAAGGGGCGTCTATTCGAAATATTATAATTAAAGGCCCTTTTTAAATACCTAAATGACCGATTTCCCTACCCTTTCATATACCTCAACTTGTGAAATCCTTACCCTTTTATATGCCTGAAGCCTGAAAAAGCTACCCCTTTCCCGTATAGGCTAACCTGCGATCAGGCGTCCCTTACGCCGCGACAAAAAATATGAGGGACGCCTGATCGCAGGTTATGTATAGGCCATTATAGGGAGTACTCCCCCGCCCCCCTTAGGAGGGGGTTTAAAACGAATGCTGAACTTAGAAGGTTAAGGTCATTCCTCACATTTGCACTGCGCATCCTTTCTGCGCATAATTTATGGCGACATTTAGCGTGCCCTCGTGTACGCGCATATTGGAAACAAGGCGGATTTGCCTTGATATTGAGCTCTGTCAGTTGGGAAATGGCTATAGCTCACCAACGAGCACGGGCACCCCAACTTTTTTCAGCCATTGTAATCAACTTATCATAAACTTTGCATGAGGAAAGACTAATCTGAT
>JAHPZR010010818.1:0-2500 GCA_019787425.1 Platygyra sinensis | reverse complement strand
TTAAAGCTCGTAGACAGCAATACTTCTCTCAACAACGGCTCGATCTGCAACAATAACAGCGTAATGCTACTAAAAAACTAAGACATTTAAGTCTTTTGTATATTTTATTTGGATGCCATTTTCATGTTAAATAATCTGATTTCAAATACTCTTGATCATCATTATACTACGCTAGACTACGAGTAGTCCCTCTTTCGCTTAGTCCGTAGTGCGTGACGCGAAAGAAAACCGTGGAAAAAAATGGCCGCGTGAAATCCTGGGGGCGAGAAGCACGCGAAAGGAGGGACTACCGCCTGTGCCCTACCGCCTCCTTTTCGCGTGCTTCTTGACCCCAGGATTTCACGCGGCCATTTTTTTCCACGGTTTTCTGTCGCTTCACGCACGACGGACTAAGCGAAAGAAGGACTACTCGTAGTCTATACTGCGCCAAAGGTGCGAGAAACAAATACAAAAGCAAGTGTCAATACCAATAGTAACAGCATTCGCGACATGTTCATGACCTTTTAGTTCGTCGAATGAGCTAGAAATTCTGCTTCCCAACACTACAACAGCTACAAGCCAGTTTGGCTTTTAGTTCGTATGTGCCACTTACAGCCAGAAATTCTGGACAGGAGCACTAGTTGGTCAACTTACATATTATGTAGAGCGATCTAACAGTTGCCTTCATTACCCGTGGAAAAAATGCGAAAAACCTAAAAACCGCATATCATTACAAGCTAGAAGTAGAACGGCAGCTGTAAGCTGTTTTCGTGTAAGATCCTCAGACAAAAGAAGTCTCCCTTCATGAGATACGATAGGTTACACCACTACAACCATTGATTGATTGATTGATTTCATTTCGCGTGATTGACCAAAACGGGAAACCACGCATGAAAAGTCTGTAGCACCCGAGATTTGGCCAAACGTGCTGGCCAGGAAATAAGACGCGTTCGATATTGAGTGGCTGAACTGACATTATTAATTCGTTCGCAATTTTCGCTTCGGTCAAACCGTCATGAAATGTTATATAAACAATAGTCTCCATTTGGCGCGAAAATATGCGAGGATATTTGTCCGCGGACATTATCTGTTCCGAGAAGCGAACAGTTTTCCGAGAGCGTAGCTCGAGGAAAACTGTGAGCTTCGAGGAACAGATAATGTCCAAGGACAAATATCCGAGCATATTTTCGCCCCAAATGGAGACTATCGTCTTTATTATCCTTCAAATCTTTTACGCAACGCGCGCAGTTTTGAAAATTGGGTATATTTAACAATTATCCTGCGAAATCGCGCGGAATATCGTCTGATACTTAGCCGACGAGGCCGTAGGCCGAGTCGGCTAAAATCAGACGATATTCCGCAAGATTGAGTAGGATAATTGTTTTATTATTCAACAAATTGATAACAAAATTGATTTCCAAGCTCGTAACATTTTTAAACCTTTCTGTCAACATTTTTTCACTTCACGTTTTCTTCCCACGTACGAAGCTACGTATATCGCCGGATATCCGTCACCTACGGATGACAGATATCGAGAGCATCATGACCATATTTGGATAGTGTTACAATTTGTTGAATAATAATTTCGGATATCCCCCAGTTTTAGCTGGGGGATATTCGGTCACGTGACGTGTTTAGACCAATCGCGTGCGAGCGAAAAGATTTGATGGATTGTAAGGCTATATATAGACAAAAGCCGATTGCAAGGCATTCCGCAGAACTTTTACGGTAATTATCGGAAGATTCCTTTATCATGGGATTTCAGTATATCCATATTGAATATATATATGTTATTTGCCGGCTGGGAGGTCCGTATAGTGAAAAACTGTGGCCGAGGTCTTGAAAATGCTGCCCGAGGCCGCAGGCCGAGGGCAGCATTTTCAAGCCGAAAGTCACAGTTTTTCACTATACGGACCGACCCACACACATATATAAGGGGGGTTTTGTTACCGATTTTACCGGGGCTCTATTTTGCCCGACGGCTCGCAATGCTTCGCCGTCGGGCAAAATAGAGCCCCGGTAAAATCGGTAACAAAACGCCCCCTTATCAATGTGTGTAAGTGAAACACGGCTTACTTTTATTTGTAATAAAATTATTTTTTATTGAAGAAATGTGTAGCTAATATAGAAAGCAATGGGTGCTGCAAATTTTTCGAGAGATGTTCTTGAAATGTTTTATGGTCCGATCGAGGAGAACCAAAGGCTCATAGACCCATTTAGCCCGTCTATAATAGGCGAGTTTGTAGTTGAAAGAAACAATTTCAATGAATGGCTCCGCGTCTGGAAAATGCGGGCCACAAATAACAACAAAGACCTGTTCAAATTTTTTCAAAAATCGAAAAATTCATTCATAAATGTTTGAAGAATGAAGTTGAGACGCTGAAGAGCGTAAAAATACAATTTAGCCTTCTTGTGAAATTTTATATGATTCGAGATGAAAAAGTAGAAGAAATGAATCATTATTTTAATCGGATGCAGCCCGCAATCTTGAATGAGTACAACACAGATACATTAAATCACC
>JAHPZR010010816.1:15000-27489 GCA_019787425.1 Platygyra sinensis | reverse complement strand
TTATTTTACAAATTTTTCATGTGACAGAGTTGGCTCATTAGCAGAGACATTGATGTATACAACCAGGCATGGTAGACAACATAATTGCGTTAAATTTTTTGGACTGTCAAGGCCACTAGAGAGGATCTGTGAAAGTAAGTGCTTTTAATATTAGGGCATCATAAGTATTGATTGACAGAGGTGTATCATCAGCTGCTCGCAAGGATTTTGATTGTGGGCCGGGGTCTTCGTTCCTCATGACACCAGTGATCAGTGAGACAAATGACCCTGGAAAGATATGATTTGAAGTCAGAAAATATCGACTACCAGCTTAAATGTGCATGCCTAGCCAGGGCTCGAAATTAAAAAAAATTGTTAGGTCGCCTTTTGGCGACTAACTGGCAAAATATAGTCGCCAGAGGCAAATTTTAAGTCGCCACTTTGCAGAAAATTGCTAAACTTAAGAAATAGACACAGTGTACTTCTAAATCATGCAAAATTCAGGTCGCCAAATTGGCAACAAAACAACAATTTTAGTCGCCAAGGAGAAAAAGTTAGTCGCATTGGCGACCGTATTGGTCGCAATTTCGAGCCCTGCTAGCTTTCGAATGAATTTCCAACAGACTTGTTGCAACTTTACTTCTGGCCATTTTTTATTTTTTTTTTTTTAAGTTTTACAACCAATAGAAAACGATCTTGTAACAGAACTTTCAAGAGCCACTTGTCTTTTCAAGTCTGCAAAGACTCGGCTAGGGTACCAGATTGTTCTCGGAATTGTGTATTGGTGAAATTGATGGTAAGCAACAAATATACACAGAAGATAAACTTGATGCTTTTTTTTTGGCAGAAATTTTGGTGAACATCAGCAGCTTCCTCTGGGCTCAACAAGTACATGTAATTTACACTAAGTTTATTGCAGCATTTTGCTTACAGTGACCAACAAAGATTTTCTTTTTCAAATAAATGTACCAAGAGTATTATTTTTGGATGTTTTTTTCATTGCAAAAGTCTTCAAGGGAACTTCAGCCATTGAGGCTAGTTGACTTTGAGTTACTTGAAATAATGCTAAAGTTACAAATTTTGCTGGACAAGGTAAAAATAACATTTAATAAAAGTAAGAAATAGAAAAGATTATCGGTGTCAAATTACCTGTGCATCCCATCTTGGATTTTAGGACAATGCTGTGTTGCCGAAGTTCTTTTGTTTGAGGGCAATGCAGTGACATCATGAAATCCAAGATGGCAGTACACAGGAAATTTTAAAAGGATAGTCAGTTTAAATTATTTCTGTTTGTTACAATTGTTAACTTTGATATCTCTGTTGTCCGGCTAAATTTGTATTCTAGGCATTATATCAATCAACTCAAGGTTAAGTTGCTTTTACAGCCGAGGTTCCCTTCAATTGTAATACAGTCAACTCTCACCTTGCGGACACCCCGCTATTACAGATACCTTCTATTACGGACAAATTTCAGATCCCCATCTATAGAGGTTTGACTGAAAATGACTCCCGGTATTACAGACTCTCGCTATTCCGGACACAAAACGAAGTCCTGAAGGTTTCCGCTATAACGAGAGTTGACTGTAGTTAGAATGAGAGAATATGCAATCAGAAAACTGAGATCTTCAGCGTGCAAAAAAAGTCCTGTCTTACAGTAGCATTTAAAAACCTTGCTGACCTCTTTTAGGTGAGCAGACAAAAAACTGGCACTGACAATTTATTTCAATGTACCTAGCAAATGCATTCTTTTTTTGTACCCTGAATTCTTAACTATTATTATTAGAAGAATGATTGCATAATGATGATTTTCAATGTTTTATAAGGATAAGTCACTGTCAGTTTTAATATAATGGTATGCTATAATTAAAGAGCTTGGTGCAAAAGTATGCTTATTAGTGACTATTTTTGACCCTGCGAAGATTTTTTCTCTAAAGTGCCTTTTAGATGCTGGCTTGCAGTCTTTTGTGGAGAAAATAAAATCGTAACAATAAAACAAAATGCATTTTAGCAAAAATTTAAAAAAAAACGGAACCTATGTGACTCAAACCTTGACTTCTCTGTTCTTATTTAGTCCGGTGGGAAAACCCTAAACTCTTGCGCCACGCAAGCACTTCAAGAAAGAAAGGAGATAATTTAAGTAGTGATTTGCACTGACCTATTGATATATAGTATTTTATTTTTTCTCTTTTCTTGGAAAGACAGTGAACATCAGCAAATGAGCAATTTTTATTTATTTAATTCAAGACCATATGCTGAAATTCGGAGGAAAAAAAAAACCAAAATAGTCAGTTAGCATAGTTTTGCCCCAAGCTCTTCATTTGTACCTCTTTGTAAGAATAGTTTTCAATGTTAAAACCAGATGTTGTACTACCTGCCCTGCTTATTATCATGCTTTGAAATTATTAATTCATAGCTTAACCTACTAACTGATTACTCGCAATCTGACTAATACAGGAAACTCTCTCTTAACAAACACCTGTAAGACGGACACCGCTATAAGACGGACAACTGGTGAAGGTCTATGCAGGCTGTTTTTCCGTCAGTCATTTTACTGTATCTTAACTCTTTATAAGACTGGCAGTTAGTGCCGGTGTCACAGCGGATTTGGACCCCCGCGGATATGGACCCCGCGGTGCATATCCGCTAGCGGATTTGGACTCCCCCGCCCCGGTCCATATCCGCTAGCGGATGTGGTAGTGGATGTGGACCCCACTTTGCAGATATGGACCCCCTTCCAAACTTTTATATTTGTAGCATTGTTTGTATCATAATCAGTAACTTATTCTATTTGCATGCTTTTGTCAATGTTTCTTTAAATCAGAACACAAAATTCTTCGCTTAAGATGAAAAGAAAAAAGACAAATTTCGTCCCAATTCTGCAAATTCTTCAATTTAGTTTACGAACATTTAAAAACTTTATAAGTCATTCGCCAAGCCTATAGTCTACTACCCGGGGGGGTCCATATTCGCTAGCGGATTTGGACCGGGGGGTCCAAATCCGCTAGGACACCGGCCCCTATTGTGTCCATCTTTTAGAGAATTGACTGTATGCAATCAAACAGTCTTTAATGTACTAGTACTAAATATTCTTTCACCTGCAACAACTGAAACATGAAATGCTGTTCAACTTTTTATGATGAAAGACTTGGAAACCAAAATTTATCATTAATGAAACAAAACCAGGCAAGAAACCCTGTTAATGTGACAATTGAGGAAACCAGTGCAAATTAGATGGTTGGCTTGGGATTTCGCCCATTGTCTACCAAGGACCGACTATTGAAACTCCTGCTATCTAATTGCCTACACAGGCACCTTTTGTTGATGGAAAAGCAAGCTCTGGCAACATGCGTTGCCTTGTGGCTGTCACTGAGTTCGAAGTTATTCTTGAAAGCTGTCAAGTTAACCTAAGTTCTCTGACTGTGGGTGGGGCAGGGGTGTAATGGTTAGTGCGCTGGACTCCAGCTTGAGCCATCTGAGTTAGAGCCTCGGCCAGGGCACAGTGTAGTGTTCTTTACTCTCACAGCGCCTCCCTTCACCCAAGTGTATAAATGGGTACCGGCGAATTTACTGCTGGGGGTAACCCTGCGAGGGATGAGCATCCCATCCAGGGGGGAGTAGAAATACTCCTAGTCGCTTCATGCTACAGAAACCGATATAAGCTCTGGCCTGATAGGCCACTTTGCTCGCACTACAGACTTGACGTTATGTTCTTTGACTTAATTTTCTCTGATTCTGGTTGGCTTTAATGGTTGACATGACGTGATTGTACCCCGCGCACAGGGACACTGTTAGCCGATAGTGTCTGCCCAAGGAAAATGCGGGATGAAAAGTGCCGATCAATGAAAAGTTTAGTAAATAAGTGGGCATTCATTGGATTAATTGTTTTGTTTGTTATATTTATTAGGTTTCTTAATACTAGCATACAGGCCTTCAAGCTTTGCTTCTCGGGCAAATAGTTTATTTTAATAAGAACATGAAATTTCTGCCGGTTATCAATCAGCTGTTAAAGTTCACCACTAAATTTTCTCCGATTCTGATTGGTTTAAACTGCTCACGTGACGCGATAGTCAGGTCGCCCGCGGAGAGACACTATCAGCCCATAGTGTGCATCAGCGGAAAATGCCCGGGTGGATAGTGCTGACAGAGCAAGAGCAATTTAAACCAATCAGAATCGGAGAAAATCTAGTGGCGAACTATAACAGCCCATAGTGTGCGTCCGTGGAAAATGCCCGGATAGATAGTGCCGTCCGAGAAATATTTTGTAAACAAACGGTCATTTTAGTCGGTTTCTTGCCTGGTTTTGTTTCGCTTGTTATATTCAGTGAGTAGTTCGTCTAGTTTTATTTCATTTGGTACATTTCAGCTTTCAAGTCCTTTATCCTGAAAAGTTAAAAAAGTAATTGAAGATCCTCGTGTTTCAATGAGCGCGCGCGGAAGAAAATTTAGTGGGGAACAATAAAGACAATAGAGTGTTTCTGTCTTGGAACTATCAGCCGACAGTTCCTCGACAAAAACACTATTGTTTAAATAGTCCCTCGACAGGAACACTCTATTGTTTAAATAAAAACTTACAGGTCGCTGTCTAATTGTTTTAAAATATTAAACTCGAGCCTGCCCTCTCATCATAAGTAGTTGCTTTCTTTGAATTGTTCATAATATATACAGTTTACCTGATTTTAGGAAAGCCGTAAATGATTCCATTTTGTAGGAAGAAGGTCAATTATTGACTTAAATTTTTAGTAACCATAGCAGTAATTCCACTTTCGGTATCTCATTTTATATAGTTGTTTCTCTCGATTAGAGTTATCCCAGTTTAAAAAGATTAAATAATTATAAATGATTAAAAAGAGATCTGATCTCACCATTAGTTAGGTGTGTAGAAATCAATGATGGTGCCTAAAAATTTATCTTTGTGAGCAGTTTCTTGAATATCTCAAATAAAAGCCTGTGTTACGACTGTATTTCTTTGTAAATGTTTTTATTATAACTAAGGTTTGTTCCAGCTCACGCTGAAACTGATTGCGGGCGAGGTGGCGAAGAGATTTTATTTGCCCAGTGAGGTATAAGGGACTATCTAAATTTATATTCCCCGTTTTGTTTAACACGACTGACAAACAGGTCTTTGCCACGAGCGTATTTATTTTTGTTACGATGTCATGAACCGCTCTAGGTGCACTTGCAGTATGGACTGACCAAGGGATGTCCATTCTTGGTAGTGGCTCTTGCACATCACCCTTAAAGAAAGTTGTACAGACGTTATAATACAGTTGAATTTCGTTTGTTTACACACCAACATTGCGAAGACCACCAAATCGTGTGTAAATTTAAAAAATTGAAGTGGAGTGTAAAAGGGATCAGAGACGTTCCATCAGGACGACATAAATTGATCATCATCACCAGACTGTGAAACACTTCCAATATTATTAACTCTTGGTAATACCTTTAAAAAAGCCTGAAACCCGTATTCGGTGGTTTAGAAGGACCACCATTTTACACACACTTTAAGGTGGTTTACGAGGACCACCGTTAAAACTGTTCATAGACACGTTTCTCAACGTTTTAAGCCGTTTGGAGCCTTAAAGTTTACGAGGACCAGGTATCGGTCCTCGTAACTACGGTGGTCCTCATAACGTAGGTGTGTAAACATGTTTTGGTCCTTGTAAGTACGGATGGGTGGACACACACACACACACACACACACACACACACACAAACACACAACCAAGGTCAGCCAAGTGCGAAAAAAGCGCGAGCACCACACAAGAAATAAAAAAAAACAACTAGGGCTCCCACCACACTTGGGCTTAGTTAGGCTTACATAGGCTAGGGTTTAGGCTTAGTTAGTCTTAAAAAGTTAGGGTTTTAGGCTTAGTTAGGATTAAAAGGTGTGGCTAGCGTTCGCAGGCTTAAATCGCGGCGCCTAGGGTTATCAAGGCCACGTTTACTTAGAGTTCTTGAGGCTCCAAAGGTCATTTAGGTTCAAGACACACCGGGGGCGGTTAGGGTTAACCACTGGTAAAATATGACGTTTACTTAGGGTTTTTCAGGGTCCAAAGGTCATTTGGATTAGGGGCGACGGGGGCGTTAGGGTTCACCACATCGAGCAACCTCGTTCCCAGGGCTTTTCCCTTTGAAATTGGGAGGGGCGGGAAAAGACCCTGGCATCGGCTGGTCACGTGATCCCAAACACCCAAAAATTCTGGGTGTAATAAATTACGATATGACGAATGTGTGAAATAATTTTCTAGCAAGATGGCGGAGTCGCGAGAAAACTTATCGGTAATCTGTCGCCTTGGATTAGCTCTAAATCGATGTAACTTTCCTTCCTTTTGCCTAAAGCCACTTTCAGGTGAAGTGCTTCGAGTATTTACTGAATGGATGCGATGTTATTGCCGTTCTGCCTACTGGTTTCGGCAAATCGCTCCTGTTTCAGCTTTTGCCAGATTTCTTGCCCGTAAAGGCAGACAAAAATGTTGTCATCGTTGTTTGTCCTCTGAACTCTATTATTGAGGACCAGCTTAAAGTGTTAGGAGAGAGAGGAGTCACTGCCGATGTCCTCCAGCTGGCCAGTGATGATCGGGAGGGTAAAGTTAAACGTAAAGTGAGATCCTTGCCAACTGAAAATAAAGCTGTGCTTGAAGAACTTATTTTCAGTGAGCTGACTGAGTTTGAGGCTCATACAAGTTTACCTGGTGAGATGCTTTTCAGTTTCTTCCATGAAAAGAATGCCCTTCAAAAGATCATGGAAGGAATTGACTACATTGAAACAGAATCAGACCTTCTTGATGACTTCAAAATATGGAATGAGACCTGTTCATCAAAGATTTTTTCCTTCATAAGCAAGTATGCTCCGCTTATTGAAGACAACACCAGTGACACTTAAAGTGACTGATCTTATTGCCTCTTTAAAACTGAAAACATTTTATTGATGATGTATGTTTTTCTTTAAATGTCCTTGTTGGCTAACATGTACAGCTGTAACTGAAGATGGAATGATTCTGCAAGTTCATTTGGGTAAAATTACTGTATTTAATTAGTTTGTGCCACATTGTTTCTTTTACATCTGACCTAGTTTGCTACTTGATTCTAGGTTGTGCTCTTAGGAAAAATGAACTTAAGGAGTAACAACTCTAGATAACTTATGTAATACAGGGCATACCAGCATGATATTTTGCTGAGAACATAAAATTTCATTGTTGCCTGAGGCAAACAGAAGTCACCGAGGGCTGCTGCAGACTTCAAATGCACAACCCCTTGTAATATAATTTTTGATTAGAGCAACTCAGATGAGCTATTCACTTAATGTTTTAGGCCCGTAAAATCACAATGCATATTCTACACACTACTGGTATACATCTTTTGTGGAAGTTATGATAATATTATTTTCAGAATTAATACAATTTTTTTTTAAATAACTAGTGATAATAGGAAAGGTTGTTACCAAATATCCTGAGCCAGAGACTCATGGTCAAAGAAATTGAAGTTCTATCATAATAATAAGAAAATCCCAGTAAATGTATGTGAAGAGTGATCATCGCAGTAAATTTTCCAATTTAATTGGAAAATTTACTGCGATGATCACTCTTCACATTCATCTACAACCGCAGTACAAATATGGATTATTTCATATATATTTCACAAAATCCCAGTAAATTTATAAGTTTTGTTCAAGTCAAGTTCAGCTTTTGACCTACGTGATTTCTTATTAACTGCAACTCATGTAGATCATGGTTTCTGATTCAGAATACAAGAGATAATAAAAACAATCAGAAAATCTGAATACGTACAGTGTATAAAAGTTGAATAATAAAGTCTAATACCAGACTGTTGTAATAAAGAATTACTTTTAAGCTTTTTTACATCATATGATGATACTTAGAGTCAGAGAATGAACCTGCTCCCCTTTTTCAGTCTTTTATCACCTTCAATGCACAGAAATCCAAACATGCCCACAGTTATTGGTAAAAAAAAATTGAAGCTGTTGTGAACACCTGCATGTGAAGAAGCACAAAACTTGAATATTAAATCAATGGTGCATTGCTATTCTTTTTCAGCTGTAGTTGATTATATCAGATGTGGTATGGCATCATCCCTGTATAATTAAACATTTTTGATCACTGGCAACATTTATCATAAATTACATGTGGTGAATACTCAATGTATTCTTCACCCAAATGATTATATTTTATTGCCATTTAGTGAGAAATGCTATTTTAATCATTACAGGACTTGAACTAGCAAAACATCAGATCATTTTTTGATCAAAGCAAACATATTTTGATTGATCAGAAGCCTTGCTGCTTGTAAATGGAGCAGTAATTAAATATTCCCCTCAATAACTTGTTTTTTGTAAGCAAGGTGGCCTCATGGTTAGTTCGCTTGTCTCCGGATAAGGTGGTCTGGTGGCCTCGGCCAGGGCCACTGTTTTATGTTCTTAGGAAAGACATTTCACTCTCACAGTGCCTATCTCCACCCAGGTGTATCAATAGGTTCTGGGGTTTTTAATGCCGAGGCATAACCCTGAAGTGGAGTAGCATCCCATCCAGGGGGGTGACTATAAATAATTGCATCTTTTTTCAGGCTACTGAAACTGGAGGTAGACTCCAGCCTAGTGGGCCACTTGGCTCATATGCAGACTTTACAATTGATAAAACAATTTAATTTCCAATGGCATTTAATATTTTACAATTACTCACTTAAGTAGACGTGTATAGTGGGAGATATTTGCCAAGCCACGAAGAGGCAAGGTAAATAACCACCACTTTTGCCAACACTGAGGTGAATAATTGTTTTAGAAAACCACACAAGCTGAATAACTAGCGAACCAGAGTACCTTCATTTGTGACCATATACACACAAAAGCCATTTCGTTTTTCTTCAGCTGCTCGGAGGTGAATAGTACTTGGCTAATCACCTCCGAGCTAGCGGACAGTGTTCCCTTATAATTTCTGCCACATTAGACGGCGACTTTGAATTCAATGCTCTAATAATTAGGTTATCGTTTACTTGGAGCTCTTGCTCGCAAACTACTTCAGGTAGTGTGTTTGATTCTTCGACCTCTTCGGCATTGTTGAGCCCAAGTGCGGACGAACTTTCCTCTCCCATGGGTTCCTCATGGTCGCCTTCGTTAGTCTGGACTGGTTTTTGTCCGAACACAAGCTGTTTTGCGGAGGGTTTTCCGTGGATTTCGGTAGCCGCTCGTTTCGAGGGTTGAATGCAAGATGGCGACAATTCCGTGCAACGCTTCACTGAACACTTTCGTTCCAGTTCAAGATCACTTTGAATATTTCCACTCTTTTGTTTGAAGTCGCTCACCTTGAAGACAAATGATTCGCACTTCCTGCAGACCAACTTTGGAAGGCAATCAGCCTCGCTTATGGTAATTCCACAGGCATAATGAATTTTCGCAGGAAGGTTTTTTTCGATGCCGCTTTTGCCAAAAACCCGCAGCATGTGACGGCTTTCGTTCGCATCACCACACAGCCGACACACCGAATTTCGAGGATGAAGCTTTTTGGGAGTCGAAGGCTCCATACAAGAGATTTTTAACGCAGAAAACGTATTCGATTTACCAGACTCGATAGCTCACTAGCCTACTATTGCCGCTTAAATTAATGACAATTTGTATTTTTGCGGGGAATTCCATCAACCAATAACAATGGAGGATTTAACAGCGATTGCATAAATTAGAGTTCAGGAAATATTTATGAAGGATCACGTGACCAGCCGATGCCAGGGTCTTTTCCCGCCCCTCCCAATTTTAAAGGGAAAAGCCCTGGGAACGAGGTTGCACATCGAGTGGTAAAATGAGTGGTTAAGTTGGTGTGACGTCATTTTCTCTCAAAATTTTATTGGCGGCCATCTCGAATGGGGGAACCGGCCGGTGCGAAACGGAACATGCCATGCTACTAACCAAGAAAAGTAGTCTGCTTGTGATGTATTAAATGTGTATGTGTCCCCATCAGTCAATTATTTTAATTTTCCTCAAAGTACAATTATTAAAAGCAAAATAATCTCACACAGAACGTTTGGACACTGGAGCTTTTCTCCAAAAGAAATTTATTTTCCTTTTTTTTTCACAAAATGCTAATCACAAAGGTTTTCTAAAATTTTTGTGGCTGGTTGAGAGTGAGTCCTTTATTTTAATTTAGTGTGATGCCTCACATTGTTGTTAATGCATGCACTGTTTATAAACTCTAACATTTCTGAAGGCCCTGTATATGCACCTTTTCATTTGGGGCAGTGCTTAAATACCGGTATGACATTCCTAGATCTACTAGCTGTGATAGTCTCACCGCTTACCAGTTGTAATATTCAAACCTCATCAAATATCAAAGAAAACAAATGAGATTGAGAAAAAAATGTAAACGACTGTTTATTAAATTTTATTATTTCTTCGACTTTTTAAAAGCCTCTTGAACATAAACAGACAAAAGAATGAGGATAACAGTATCTGTTATCAATAAACATGGCAATTAAAACAAATCATGCATTGATCACAACAATTATTTGATTTGAACAAGCCCTTAAATAAAAGAGTGTGAAGGTGTTTTCCTTTACACCTCATCTATTTAAGGAAATGATTTTGCTGTGACTAAATAAAGAAATCAATGAATTGTTCAAATATAAACATCACCATACAGATAGTTAAAATGTTTCCAAGGTGAGCATGGTGGTAGGGAGAGGGAAGGGTTGTCTTTGTTAGTGCATGTGCATGATACATGTTCTTCTTATCCAACCAGTGCACTTCAGTCAAACTCCAGCCTTCTCATGCCGATAAAAATTGATCATTTCATAAATCTGCTTAAACGATTCCGCTATCACAGAATAACAGACGCTCCATCTAAACAAGACTAACGAAATGTAGTGTGAAAACGAAGAAAGACACGAAGTAGCCACGATAAATTATGTGTAATCTTCCAGTCGTTTTCCTGTCAGAAACCATTTTTTATGAGGACAGTTTTCAATACATGGTTGCCATTTTTACTAGCTTGTTGCCACCGATGAAACTTTGGTGTTACAACACTAACATATTGTAGTTTCGAGGAAAATTAGTCTCCAGATCGAAAAAATTTGGCAAGCTACTGAAAAAAAGCACACAACAACATATACTTACATTCGATGGAGATCAAAATGACGGCGGCGTCTTCGATGGCCCTTCCAAAATGATACAGATTTTATCGATTCGCTTTGCCAAAAGTTCCCAAATGTCGCTCAAGGAACGTTCAATAACGAGGCTTTGAAATTCTCGGATATTGAACGATGGAACCGAGAATCAAGCTTTTTTGAGAGCCCATATTTTCTTGCGTTTTTCTTTTTTTTTTTGCGATTTTCGGGCGGAACATTAGAATCGTGACGTCATCGCTCCTTCCAAAACTGGCATTCTCCCGAACTGCTAAACCCGAACACTAACTGAACAAAGGAGGAGAGGGGGTGGATAGCGCTAAATAATTGTAAAAATAGATAACAGCAAGTTCTCTGTATTTCATACTCGTCATTGCTCGAGTTTGCGGGCACTTTTGGAGCCGCCGTTTGTGCCAAAAACTTCCGCAATGTTTGCACTTTAAGCGCATATCAATTAATAGGTAGAGCGATTTGCGCCGAGGTGTTTTCCAGGGCCGTAAAATCGGCCTACTTTTTTGAGCATTTTTCCCTTGGCACCGTAAAAGTAGTATTAACTTCTTACTAACCGAGCGCGAGGACCGTACTGGGGAATATAGGCTCGAGGTCGTGGCAGTACGAACCGAGCGCAACGAGGTCCGTACAAAAACGACCGAGGGCCAATATTTCCCAGTACGGCTCGAGCACTAGTGCTAGTTTGTTTCAAGTTAAAAGGCACTTCCGGTCATTGATTCAAATGGCTTCCTCTGCGTGTTTTTGATGACGCGAGCAACTCAAAAAGAATAAGCTACCGGCTGTTAGTAAAACGCGTAACGGCGTAACGGGTAACGACGTAACGGCGTAACGAGAAACCGCGTAACGGGATTTTCTCTCTTTTTTTTCTTTTAATTTATTGTTGTTGACTTTGTATGTCTGTTTGCATTTTTATTGTTTGTTTTTTCAAGTGAAAAAGAAATCGTTAACATTATTTATCATTAATATTACCACCTTTTAGATAAATTCGCCGCATAAAGGAACTTTCCGTTGGCGCACTTTCCCACGCTTCTGCGAGGTCGGTCGCTTAGAAGGTATTAAGTTTTTCTGCACGTTGCAGTAACTAACTCAATCCAGTCTAAAACAATACAAAACTCAACACGAGGCTCCGGGATATATGCTGCAGTGACTTCCCCTTAGCCTTAGTATTTTTTTAATCCTCAGTTATGTCGTTCTCATTCTTGCATCGTCACGCAATTGCTGCGCGTGACGAACCTAAGGATGTCTCCGCCGGTAGGAGGCTACAGTTGTGTTTATTGAGCGAAAAATTGAGAACTTCTGTTGCTGTGACGAAACTGACTTCTATCTACTGGTCTCTAAGCTTCCCACGTGGCTCCTACACAGACATATTTACGC
>JAHPZR010010816.1:0-12500 GCA_019787425.1 Platygyra sinensis | reverse complement strand
TTCACTGGAAAAAAAAAAAACAAACAATAAGAAAGGCAAACTAAGAAACAAAGTCAACAACAACGAATTAAAAGAAAAAGAAAAAAAAAAGAAAAATCCCGTTACGCGGTTTCTCGTTACGCCGTTACGCCGTTACCCGTTACGCCGTTACGCGTTTAACTAACAACCATTTTCCCTGTGTACCTGGAAGGTCAAGGTGTGTTCTTTGTTGATGCATTGGAATTGCCTCCTCTCTGAGTTGGTTTACTTCAACACTTGTAAAGTTCGCGTGCATTTCAAACATGCACATCGCACTGAAGCCGAAAAAAATCGGGGAACAAAGAACTGAATTGTAGTCCAACTGAAGTTTGCTGCAGAAGGCGCGCTTCGCACTTTGCAAAATGAGTGACGCGGAGTAGGACTGGCACTACAATTCTTACAGCTCTTTTTCAGCTCTTCCGGTTCCTCGGCGAACCGGAAGTATTGAAACTTACATGTGAGGTGCTGCACATTGGCAAAGTTCGTGTTTTTGCGTGTTTATGGAACGAACAAAGTCGAAGTCTACATGTATGGCTTAATCCAGTCATTTTTGACCAAATAAGCTTGGTCAAGAAAGGATCGGGGAAATTTTTCTTGCGGGACCGGGACGCAGCGAGTAATCCTGCGTAATTAAATCCCTTTGGTTGATTCAGTGAAATGACGTGTCAGCGTGGTAGATGTCGCACACAAAGGACATCAGGGGTCAACAAAGACAAAACATAGACTCCACAGCAAAGTATGACGGGCTGGAAGTAATGGACAAATTGCTTTGAGGGCCTGCCATGGATGCTAGTTGCTTGGTTGATTGGTTGCCCACACCCCTAAAACCCTGGAAACATACAGACTTCCCCAGGAACAAACTGGAAAAGGAAGTAAAAAAGACCCCAGGATTGAAAGAAACGAGAGGTTCTCAGTATCGATAAACAATGAAGTGTCACTCAGATTATCGGCCAAGGGTGGCTAAAAATATTTACATATAATTTATATCAACAAGTAATAGTTTCCACTAAATCTGCCCCCGCTTCTATTTTATTCCTCAAGGGTATAAAATTCTTTTTAAGTTCCACTGCGTATAAGGAAACTATTATTTATTGTATGAACTTAGTATTTTTTTGTAAGCTACATCACTCATACTGTTCAAGTAACTTAGGCATCTTACAAAGTATCAACTAAGTTAACTAAACCAACACATTCTCTTCAACTCATTCTATCACATGATATTCTTTACATAATACTCTCACGAAGTGCATTCTGGAAAAAAAATCAAACCACTCTGTTGTTCTAGTTTGATACTGAAACAAACCATTTTGTCTTGTTATATGAGGACTCTACGAGCAAACGTATCTCGGAAGCAGAACAGAAGTCGAGATTTTCTTTCCGAGATGTAAACAGAAGTATCACTTTACCGTAGCCATATATGCAAATTAGAGTCACGCTTTTTGTCCTCAACGAAAACGCCGCGAAACATTTTACATTTACATTTGATCCTTGCCAGTCAACCCAGCCGTCACATAAGGGCTCTACGCTATGTAATATTACTCCGTAAAAATAAGCAATCCAAATAAACGTGATCTTTATACGTGTGGTGTCTGTGGTGTTTCGGTCGAGTCTGTCGGTCTGTCGACCCCGTTGCTTATTTGTGTCCGACAAATCAACTTCTGTACCAAACAGTTCAATCTGGTACTGCTGAATAACCTTTGAATTCAAGATATGAAGAAATCACTGTGATGACAGATGCTCGCCCTCGAAAATATTTTAGCAAATATTTTCCTCTCCTCCTCGTGCAGCAAATAGTGTCTTCCTCGATGTCTTCGTCGTGATCGTGGTTGCAAGAATTACCCATGTAGCATTGCCTTGCTAGCTGACTGAAAAATTAACCAGGACCACCGTGCGCGCCTAGTTTTTTCAAATCGGAATTGATTCGCATACTACACCAATATTTCACACATTCTTTATACGTATACGCGGGGGAGACTATAATGACTCCTCGGGTTTTGGTTCCTGGGCCGAAACCCTGCGGGGCAATTAGCTTGCACTTAGTTCAATAAACTTTTTTTCGGAAAAATCCTGCACGGATCCATTCTACTCGTGATAGTTTTGTTATTTAGCTCCGTGTTATACAAACGTTTTTGTTGGAGTTTAAATTTTCTTCAAACTACAGTTGGGGGTTAAAAGGAGGAAGCGATTGCGTTTTAAGAGGATCTCCCCTGACTAGCCCATTGAGCTCCTCGGTGTAAGTTCACTTGTGAAAAACAATGAAACAATTTCTTTTCTCCCACACGTTTATTTGTTTTTTTAACTGTTCAATAGTCCACAGATTTTCACTGAGAAGTCGTTCATACTCTCGGTGAGTGGTTGCCAAGCTAAACATCAGCCCCTAACTAAAGTTACTACACAATACAGACTGTTACTCCTTAAACTCCGTTATGCGAGCAAGCTGTGCAAGCATGCATGGTTGGTTTACATGCCAATTGCTCATTCTTTAAGGACATGAATCTCCAAGGTAGCTGTTCCAGAGCTGGACATTGAGCCGCGAAATTTCAGACCAGAACCGAGGGATCTCTGATGCCAACCATTTGCCTGGAAGGGGTTTGCGTCATAATACAAATCAGCGTACTGATCAGAGTTGGCCCTTTGGTTTCCAGGGTACAGCTTAACATTCCACCAGTTTTCGTAAAAGTTGTAATCAAACGGAACAGAGAACATCACAGAAATTGTTTTGTCGATGCTTGAAATGTAGTAGGCCAGGACTCCGACAGCTCCAGTTGCGGTTGGTCCAGAGGACTTGCGAGGTCCGTAAAGTGCCGCATACCCTGTAGAAAAAAGAAAAAAAAAAAACAAAGGAAACAGAAAACCAATAAGCAATTATTGAACTCAATTATCGCAAAATATCGTGATTTGTCAGTGGCGAGAAGACCAATTATTTGCCAAAGCTGAAGGCGGAGGCAAATAATTGATCTGCGAGACACTGAAAAATCACAATATTTTGCGATAATCGAGTTCAATAATTGTTTTATTATTCGATCGCCAATTTTCTTTTATATTATTTTGGAGCACTCTCTGACAACTCAAGGAAACGATCCGCCATTTTTCACAAGAGAGCGCGGTTACAATTACGCATGAGCAGAAAACTATTTGCAACAAAACACGTTTAGACGGTAGTACGCGTGAGTTGACTGTTATTTGTAGGCAGTTATTTAGACGTTACTTGGTGGGCTCTCAGCCAATGAAAAGAGAGAAAAAATGCGTCGAATGATATTTTTTTTATTTTATACGAAGACGAGCTAGGATGTTTGTCTCTTCAAACAAATAGACTTTAAAGTTTGGACTTCAAGAAAATATAGCTCTAGAGAAGATACCTGTACACGCCTTCTGCAAGCGACAACATACTTAATTCATGTTCCAATACTCATAAGCGTGCACATGCATTTGAAGTTTTGTAGTATTAGAAAAGATGTTAACTATTTCAAGTCAAAATAACAATACAACGTTTCAGTTTAGAAAACAAGCCTACGACTTTATAATTATGAATAATGAAACTCGAACGGTGCGTCTGTTTTTGACTTGGTTAGCATATGTTTAAATACAAAATTAGTTTTAATATTAATTTTATATATTTTTAAGAGACCTCTCAACGAAGAACTCTGTACTGAGTGACTTGTTTTTTGGTCCGCGCTTTATCGACAACGGTTTTGATTTCTTTAGTTTTAGCTATGAATCTAAGCTCTTCTTAAGAGGCGCCAATTCTAAAAAGTAGGAATATCTCTTGGACAATCATATCACAAAACAAGCATGGCGTAAGAAGGTGAAGGATATTTGTGCAAGAATCTTATCAGAACAAAAAAAAGATGCCTAACAAGGTGAAACGGTCGTGTTGGTCATATTGTGTTGGTCAAGTTCAAGCATGATTACTACTATACTAGCGAGCCTCTATAAATACTAAATTCACTTTTAGCACTAGGAAGAGGAAAAGGCAAGTTTTCATCCGCAGTGCCAGAATAGAAGTAGGTAGAACCTTGCTCCCAGTCAAATCCACTTTCGTTGTCAACGCCAATGGCGCATTTGCGACTAACGTCACCCATGACACCTAAGATGCTTTGCAGCAGGCCGAGTGTAAGCGAAGCACCTTCGATAATGATTCCTGGAGCAACTGAAATTAAATAAGTTAGTGTGATCTTAATTAAACCTTGCACAGTTTGTGCCAACCGAAATCTTGTTAAAACGTTACCAGAAGTGGTACCGATCTAAGGAAGGAATAAAAGACTTGATAAAAGCAAAATAGAGACTTGTTACATGTAAGTCCACACTTGAACGTTATCCAGTTGCTAAGAGTGAAAGAAACAAACCACGCTATCCACTGAATAGTGATGATTTATCCGGAGGATAGCATTATCCACCTTTCGAACAACCCGTGCTGGGCCCATTCTTAGCCACGCAACTGTTAAGCTTAACGGCGTTGAGCTCGCTCTCTTGTTAGGCTGTCTCCCGTCCGTTGCATGGCACAAAGCGGGCCATAACTGTACTAGTTATTCGCGTAATGAAAAAGTAGCCGAGGGCAAGGGTTTCAGTGTCCCAGAGGCACACCTTCACCCAATTATTTACAGAGTAGCCAAACCGGGAAAGCTAGCCAGTGTCGGACAACTTCCTAAACTATAAGCTCCTGATTTTCACGAGTGGCGGCAAATCTTTGCCATCTTTAGAGCGGCACAACTCCTGGAAAGTTTTAATCCTTTTTCGTACAGCATTGGTCCGTGTGTATTCATTTTTTTCCGAGACCGATTCTAATTCGGCTTTTACCTACCTAGATAATTCATTTCACGTGTCAGTCCACTAATTACAACTACTAAAGATCATTTACTTTTGGGCATGGGGTTTTCGCCGTCTTGGTCTTCCAAGTCGTTCGGTCCATGCAGTTTAGCTTCAGTGTTATGATGAGATCGCTTCAAAAGAGCCTCCAGTTCCTATGTAGCAAAAAGGAAAACAGTCATCCCATTCCCCAGATGGTTTAATTTTTTTTTTTTTCTTCTTTTGTAAGCCACATTCAGAGCTCAATACTTTAACACTCTGGAAAAATTTGGATGCCATGGGTTTACCTATATATATGTATTTATTAAATGCCATTAAAATATAGATAGGACCCAGCGCGCGCTCTGATTGGTCGAAAATCCATGTTTTATCAGAGTATAAAACATGGAAAAAGCGTGTTTTATTGTTTTTTCGCGCGTAAAATCTATATCTTAAAGCAAATGAAGAAGCCTACTGAAGCCGTGTATTACACTGTGATGAAACACTCCAGACGTTTGAGAACATTCGAGCTAATGTCGGCTCGTGTTTTCTACTTTTCCCTCGTGTTCTCAAATGTCTGTCGTGTTTCATCACAGTGTAATACACGGCTTAGGCTTCTTTATTTGTTAATCATGGGCCTAAACGCTCGGGAAAAGACAGAGAAAATACAGATGACTCTGAATTTTCGGTGGTATCCACTCGAAGGCCCTCAGAGTTGCATAACTTGTACATATATGCTATCTCTAAACTGGTAAACGATTAAATACAAAAAGAAGCTACACCTCACACGCTCTCAACATTCGATCACTTACTAGATTTATGTACCAAAGATTTCGAAATGTTATTTCAAAAAAGTGAAAGAAATCAGCTGAGTAATATTGTTTGTCTCGGTGATACACTATAAACAGGAGAGTTTAACTCGGTAAAGAATTATTTACGCCTTTCATACTTTCAAAGGAAGCATTTTTGGGTCTTATGCTCTGCATAAAGACCCTAAGTCAGAGGCAATCTTGGTTGTCACTTTGATGACGAGATGACACGTGACAGATCTCCGAGAGTACAAGTAGTCTGGGTAATAGTTGTTTTCAAGTTGTTTCGTCGGCCATTGCTTCCAGCGTGTTGTAGTCGCAGTGTTTTCCCTGTGTTGGGAAAATGTTGAAGAACTTTCCGTCGCAATTAGTAGTATTTGTTCAAGGTACGTTATGTTCTGTTACAAAATTGCTCTATCGTGGTGTTTATGATTGGCTTTCTTTCATTTCGAATCGAAAATTAACTGCACTGCTTTGCCTTGTTTGTTTTCTGTTATTTCATTCAGGTGTTGCAGAGCGGAGTTTCCTCGGCGAGGAAAGGCAACATATATCTAGACTCGCCTTGTGTTTAGTGCAGATTGCACTGAAGCTAGACGCTTTCGCAAGCCCACATTCATTGGGTTTGAATCCGGTGCGGGTTGCACCACATCTCACAAGTAAGCTTTCTCAGAGTCACGATTGGCACAAGCCCTCACAAGCAAGTATCTATCGGCTTGGACTATCGGTGTGGTCTACACCTCAAACTGAAAGAGTTATAGTACTCCCGAAAATAATCGCACTGAATAAGAGTCTTGCACTACTGTTGTCTGTGTTATTAGCCGCTAGTCAAGTGTAGGAACAATGGGCCCTTTGCAGTTTACGATCACATGGTACAAAAAACCGCCATGCTGGAGAGCAAACTGCCCACTGGGACCTCCAAAACAAAGCAACTTAACTAAATATTCTTTTGTTTTGGAGGTCCCGGTGGGCGGTTTGCTCTCCAGCATGGCGGTTTTTGTACCATGTGATCGTAAACTGCAAAGGGCCCATTACAATCGAACAATACCGGAGGATCAGCTGTCACGACAATTTTGTCAAAGCCAAGGGTGCTTCTTCACGTGTGCGAGACCGATCTTGGAATACGACGTTTTATCTTTGAATGTTTTTTATTTACTTGCCAACAATAAAAGACCTTGTTGGATATTACAAGTTCCGGAATGAGGTGATGGTTTGGTTTATGCAAATGAATATGCTACAATGTTTACATCCCATTGCAAATGATGCGGAGGAAACTCCAGGTCCTATAATATTTCATATCATTGATCCAACATCTACCCATCTGCTGACTCTAGTTTTTTTCAGTTAAGTGCTACTGGCTGCCTGGCATTTTTAACTTTTAGGTTATTTCGAGCAGCCAGCACCCCTATTATCTGTTGTATATATAGATATATATTTTTTCTCTTGTAATAATTATGGGGTGAAATAAAGTATTGTTGTTGTCTGTACTTTACTGGAAATAAGTATACTCCGTCTTTTAAAGCGATATAGCAATTTTCTAAATTTACAAACACAAAAAATGACACAATACAACCATATTCCAAACATGAGGTTAAAATATGAAAGGAACTTGAAATAACCTTTTTCCCATTAAATTTTATGAGACGAAACCAAGGAAGTGCAAAATATCAAACATTACAAATCCTTGGATTTCTGTGTGCATAGTAATTGCCAAATTTATTGTGAGACAAAACATCACTTCTGCTTGTAGTCAGGAAGCTACTGCTGTTGTAAAATGGTAATTTCTTTTTGGGCTCCACTGGGTTTTAAAGTTTTTAAAAAGACAATTGTATTATAGCATACTTCATGAAATAAGCCCAAGAAGAGAAATATGAAAACATTTTTTATTGCCTTATTATAAACAAAATACAAATACAATGTGGTAGAGATAGAACACCTGCTAGTTATGCAACATTTTAGAGTGGTATACTTTAGGCGAGTGTGTATACCAAGAAAATATAAGTGACAAGTGGGACATTCCAATTAACCATGAGAAAGGGTTACATAGCTATTTTATACCATGCCACAGAAAATACAGTAGCCAGATGGGAAGGTTGGGTGTGATGCAGTTAAATTGCACTGATCGATGGGAAGGTTTGGTGGAATATTGACAAATATTCAACAGATTTCTTGCATTCTGATTGGCTGTTTTTTCTATGGCATGGTATAAATACAATAGTATTATAACAAAATTATAATCCATCAAATATTTCAACTGCACAGGATTGGTCTTATCACATGACCCAATATTCCCCATGCTAAAACTGGGGAATATCAGAGATTGTTATACCTTCCAAATAACAATGATTAAAAGTGGGAAAATCATCAACAGATGTACAAATGATACGCAGTGTACATCTTGCCTAGCTGCTTCGCGGCATGTTTTTTACCCAAACCTTACTGGCTAGTGTACTTTTTGGATTGAGCCCATTATTCAAAAAACAACTGACGATGCCACAGTGCACTGTTATGAATTTAAACATTCTGAGTCTTCAAA
The DNA here is from genome assembly GCA_019787425.1 of Platygyra sinensis. Lineage (NCBI taxonomy): Eukaryota > Metazoa > Cnidaria > Anthozoa > Scleractinia > Merulinidae > Platygyra > Platygyra sinensis. The sequence continues at coordinate 4,355 of JAHPZR010010816.1, read as the reverse complement.
GCAGCAAAACCTCTTGACACAACATGTGCAAGTTCACTTGACATGTTTAAATAGAGCCAAGTTCAGAAAGTTAAACTAGGACGGCACATAATGCACAAAATGGGTCTAAATAGAAAGATGTTGTGTTATGTCCCATTCGGACTAAAAGCTACATAAATTGTTATTAGAGAATAAAGTGAGCATAAAGTAAACAGTATTCTACCATACATTTCCCACTTAAAAATCTTAAGGGCTTGTTTACCTTCTCACTTGCAGCAGTTAAACTCCCAAATACTGACATTTGAAAACAGAATTCCAACACAAAGGGAATAAAAGCATACTAGCATAAAGCATAAGACCCAAGTGCGCATTGCGGACCTTTTTTTTTTTTGACCCAGTTGTAATCAGATCAATAGGCCTTTTGCAACAGTTGGTCACGTGACCGATAATTTCTAAACTTTTAGCTACAGCAAAATGAATTTCAGAGCTGGAAAGAGCATGTTTTAAATAACCAGGACACCAATTTTCAGACCAATGCCGTATAAGGTTGAGATTTAATGACGATTTGAATATTGCAAAAATTGGAAGGTTTTGTATGGAAGCGAGGAAGCTTTGCCCTCCAGAAACCTTTTCTGTTATTAATCACTACCAAAAGAAGCTGCCGGCATATAACCATTGGAGATAGAAAGAGGGGTAAAATATTAGGAAAAAATGGAAATTTCTAGGCCCTTACACCGAAAGGCAAAGATTTTATGGCAGCTTGAAAACTTGCAAAATTACAAGGATTTGTATGGAAAACCACTGGAGCGTGACTGGAGGGCAAAGCGACTTCTTCTCATACAAATCCTTCTAATTTTTAACGTCCATAAAAATTGCCCCTTAAAAGATATAAACCTGAAAATTTGCATGTAAGCTTATTTGGAACTGTTCTTCCCTTTCTGATAACATTATGCATTACCAATGATTAATCAGTGTGTTCTTGAAAAGCACGTCACGTGACCAACTGTTGCAAAAGGCCTATTTATCAATTAAAATTAAATAGCATGTTAATCTCGTACCCAAATCTCGCCCTGTTTGACGCTTGGTCGTGGGAGACTTGGGTTCGAGATTTATAGCACGCGGTTATGCAAGAATTGAATTCATGAAGCGAAAAGTAATAATATTTTATCTGCAATTTTATCTGCAATAAAAAAACAAACAAACAAACAAACAAACAAAACACAATAATTTCTTTTTACCTGGCGATTGGGAACCATTTCAGGAAAGTGGTTCAAACCAGCATCTGCTAACAATGCTTCAGATTCCCGCTTTGTGAAAGAAAAAAAAAGTTAAAATGCTAGAATAACAATCAGCGATCTCTCAAAACTGTCTCTTGAAACATTTTTATTTAGGAACGTTGTATGCAATAATTCAACCTTTTTCTGGCTTGTATGTACCAATTCTCATCTTATCCTGGCAACATAGCTGAATCAGTTTACAACGCACAAAAAAGATCAGCAACAACATCATCACCATCATCGTCATTACTGCTATTATAATTATCAAAAATATCAATAGTAGTTATGGTTTTGTCATAAATACTAATGTCGACATTATTGAGATCGATTACCATTTTTAGTAACCTAAATTTACGTTGTTACTTTCTGATTTAATATTGTTTCCTTCTTTTTTCTAACGAACAGCGACAAATATCCAGTAAAAGGTGTTCTTACCTTGTTTTTGGGTAGTTCTTCTGTTTCCTAAGTGGCGAAAAATACATCCAAGGACTTAGCGGCTATTGTTTAGTGTCTTACCCATGCAAAGACGTGTTTCACCCTTTATAAGTGTTAAAATATAAATGAACCTTTGACATGTAAACTTAGTGCATTTTTGTGGCCGATTCAATTTGACTCTCTTGCAAAAGTGTTTCCGAATACAAAGGTCTCAGCCTAAATGTCAGCTTCTAAAAAGCGCCTCAAATTGTTGAAGTTAATTTTCATGTGCTTGGTATTAATTTGCAGTTTTCATTCTGATTTTGAAATTCGAATTTCATTCAGGCGAAAAAGAGTTGAAAAACGGACCACAAATGCCTTGGAAATTGTAAGAGAGACGCCATTTAGGGTTGCAACCAGAACGTTTGATTAAAAGCAACAAAATAAGTCAATTCCAGTTTTACCTCCCCATTTTGGATTGTTTGCTTTGATCGCAGACCCAAAGTTAGCAGTAGTAACCGAAACGATTAACAGCAAGGAGAAGATAAAACTGAGGTGGTCCATGTTAAACCTAGAAAACAATAATAGGAACACAGAACATTCATTACCAATGATAAGAAATTCAACAGCCGAACGTTGCTTCAACGACGATTTCGATTACTGTTGGAAAACTGATGATTGTTGAAGAGACAGTTTAAAGAGAGAAGATGCAAAAAACTGACTTGCTGTTTCCCACACTGTACATGTAACTATTTCTGCATAAACGCCCACACATTTCCTCCTAGGAAAACCCCGTTACTGCGGCCACCCCGTTAATACGGCCAACGACCACATTCTGAAATCCCAACCTGGATAATCCTATATAATTTTACCCCATTTATACGGCCATTTGACCCAGTTATAAGGTAGGTAGTAAAAAAAAAAGGGTAGTTTATTTAACCACATTCCACTAATGAGTATAACTGTTTGTATAAAAAATCATTTATAGCAGTAGATATATCTAGCAACCTTTGTGGCATTTCAGGTGTAAAAGTATGGGATCGCCTAATAAAAGGGTTCCCAAATCTCCACTGAAACAGTGGGTATTATATCAGGGGGCAGGTGTATGCACGGGAATTGTTGTAAGAAAAAAATCACAATAAGAAGAAAATAAAATTTAGTCAAAAATTGTTAGATGTTAAAGAATACACTAACGTTGAGGGACCAACAAACTGCAAAGCAGCCACGTCAACCACAAGGCAGTGCAACAATAATGATAATAATAATAATATAAAAGAGAGATTAGCATGGAGTGGTTAGAGGAGAAAGGGGGAGGTTAAAATTAGTATTTAAAGTTAGGGATTAAAGTTAGGAGGAGGGGGAAAAAAATATTTTAGACTTAGAAAATTTGATGTGTATATGAATGAAACTCAAAATTTTACCCAAGGGGTATCTGTTTAAAACATTAAAAAATATAATTAAAATTCAGAGACCCAAAAATGTAAGTTTAAATGATTTAATGCAATAAAAACATTGTATGAAAATTACAAATAGTATTTGAAAAACTGAATACTCCCTTGTTATTGAAAAGGAAAAAAATATACAGTATTTTTCGTTCTATAAAAATATGATCTATGTGAATCGAAATTAACAGATTAATGGCATTTTTGTTCTCAAAAATATGGGGTTTATATGATTAAAAATTTATAGATTATTGGTATTTGAATTCTCCATTGAGAAATAGCCAAGTGGCATGATGAACATCATAATAGAACCAAATGTTATCTTTAGAGTCTAAGCTGTTATTAATATTCCTTTTTGCAGTGTGGTCCAGTGCTGAGATGTAAGAATCCATTCTGTTATCAGGTACTTTGAACAGCTTTAACCCAGGAAGAACAGCATCAGCTTAAATGTGTCGGTATCTCCAATGGGTTTCTTCCAAAATAATTGTTGGATGTCATGTGGCCAGGTGGATGGTGGGTACAAAGCATCTCCATTTAACAGAGTAAGTAAATTCCTTCTTTTTTGGATTAATCTTGGCCTCTCTTTTCTTTTTCATTCATTCATTCAATTGTGTGCTGTAGCCGAATTAAATGCTAGAGATAATTTGTTTTTATTTGTGTTAATCATATTTAAATGAATTTCGGGCTGGAAAAAATTTAATTTGTGTTAATCATATTTAAATGAATTTCAGGCTGGAAAAAAAAAAATCTTAATTTATTCAAAATAACTTGAGGTTGAAAAATTCAAAAAAATTTTTTGTATAATTTGTTGTATAATTTGAAAGGATATAGGAGAAGTAAACAAAAATTCCTGAAGCAAGCAATAAAAGGGGGTAACTTGTAACCCTGAGCGAGGGACCCTAAATTGGGCACTAGGCTGCTGGGCCAACAGCCATCTGGTCCTGTCAAAAGCGCAGCGGCAGACAAGAGCTTGCACAGTCTAAAATTTGAGCCTGCGTGCTATCTAAGTCGAAAGGCACGCCTGAATGACTAATGGCTTTGTAAAATTGTATTATGTATTAGGTAACATGCATTGAGAGGGTATCGAAATCAAGAGAAGAAAGAATAAGAAAAAGATATGACATCACCCGGGTGGAAAAAAACAGGAACATCGACACCAAGGCTCGCATGGTTGAGAATCCTCAGGGGCAAAGCCCAACCGAGCAGGGGTGTTTCTAGTCCGGTACCAGACCTTTGCCCGACA
>JAHPZR010010813.1:27500-57552 GCA_019787425.1 Platygyra sinensis | reverse complement strand
CTCGGTCTTACCTGACTCCTTAGACTGGACGCTTTGCCCAGCAGTGTTCCAAGCCCTTCAGAACAAGTGGGGGTCCATTAGACTCATCGACCTGTTTGCATCCTGTCTGACAAGCCAGCTGCCACGCTTTCTGAGCTGGAAGTCGGACCCCCTATCAGATGCCTCCTCCCTCCAGTGGAACAAGGTCAAGGGTTATGCTTTTCCCATTTTGCCTTTTAGGCAGGTGCGTCAGTCAAGTTCTGAGACAGCAGGTACCAGGTCTAGGTCTTGTAGCACCAGTGTGGAAAACCCAACCCTGGTATCCCCTTTTCTTGGACCTCCTTATAGACCTCTCAGTCCTCCCTAAAATCCCCAATCCGTTAACTCGGGAAGGAATGACTTACACACTAACCCACCTCCAACTGGGAGGATGGCTTATCTCAGGCAGCAGTATGAAGAGGGAGGCTTTGCTGTTCAAGCTATAGACTTGCTCTCACCTCAGATCAATATGCGTCTGCATTACGCAAGTGGACTAGCTGGTGTTCTGAGAGGAAAGTCGATCCTATTTCAGCATCTCTGAGTGACATTACTAACTTTCTCGCTGGGGAATTTCAGCAAGGGAAACAGTACAGGACCATTAACATTTACCGATCTGCTATTTCAATGACACACCCAGTCATAGACTCAGACAGGGTCGGAGAACATCCCATAATTGTCAGTTACTTAAAGGGATATTCAATTCAAGACCCCCACAACCTTGATACTCCTGTACTTGGGATGTCTTTGTCGTTGTCAGCAACATTAAATCTTCTGGTGCAAATTCGACCTTGTCCCTTAAAGTTTTGTCCCAAAAGCTGGCTATGCTTTTAGATTTAATATCTGCTGAGCGGAGTACTGCGTTAGCAGCCCATTATCTCCGTTTCAGACGTTTCTATCCAAAGGTAGTTGTGTTTAATCTTCCCTGCCTAACTAAATCTATTCGGAGTGGAAAGAATTTAAAACAGTCTTTTCATGCTAACTTTCCCGAAGACAAGAATCTGTGTGTTGTAGAGTGCCTTCGGGAGTACGAAGCTCGCACTAAGGATATGAAACCAGTTATAGCTGGCCAACATAACAAGCTCTTCCTGTCCATTGTTCAACCTCACAAACCCGTTTCGTCTGGTACAGTGGCTAGAGTGGTTCGGAGCTTGTGACAGGCAGCTGGTATTAAAACATCTCAATTTAAGCCTCATTCAGTCCGGGGGGCTTCGGTGTCCGCTGCTGCCAGGTGTGGGGTAGCCTTATCTGATAATTTGGCCTTGGCCTGACGGTCGTCTGATTCCACATTCAGACGTTTCTTCTATAAACCTGTATTGCACCCTGAGGCAAGTAGGATAGTTCTCTCTATTCCTAAGCAATAGTTGTCTTTGAACGTGCATTGTTACATGGAGTCGAATGTTTTGAAGTATAATCCCAGATTATACAAGTGACCGTAGGTCATAAAGTATAAGATAGATTATACGAGAAACATGAGACGGAATGTAAAAATGCAATCCTACCCAAAATCACACCCCACTGTTGGTTACCGGTTTTGCTAGTTTTTCCTTTGTATGTTTCTGTTTTCTTTCAGGTTAGCTCGCTTACAAAAAGGCGCTGTGTTAGACGACTTCAAATCCACCTTTGTGGGTGCCACGAGGCTGAAAACCTGTTTTTCTAGTTTATTCCTGTTAATTTTGCTGCCAATCACTATATCTGGAGCGAAATAAAGTTGGCATTGCATTGTTACATTCCGTCTCACGGTCACTTGTATAATCTGGGATTGCATTCTTTCACTGAGCTTAAATCTTTGCTGACATCCAAACCATGGTTAATAAACTGAAGGAGAATGGTTATGAAATCCGGAAAAAAAATCAAAGGAGCACACATAGATGCCAAAATTTAAGTTGGAAGGTCCACGACCGTGCAAAAGCTTTTTTTTTTGCGCTCATACACTGGGCATGAGTTACGTACTGAGGTAAACAACTATTGTGTTTTGTGCACGGTCAAGGCCAAAAACTTTGTTGGCGGGGTTTCATAACCATTCCCCTCTATTAACTATATCCAAACTGATTCTTCGAATTTAACTGATGGGAGAGTCTATAGAAAAGCAAAACAGAATTACTTGAATTTATAGATCCAGCAGATAATAAATTCACGAATTTATCATTCAAGATGGAAAAAATGACGATTAAAACATGAATGCCTACTGAAATGCTTACTTTACATTTAACGTTCGCTTACCAGGGGTCAACATAATGCTAATATTTGCAGGTTTTCCAGCTGGTACCAAAGGCCACGGGTACACTGTGAGCTTGGCAGTCTCATTATGTGGACCTGCGAACAAACTCATTAATACTGTTACATTGCAGGTATCTCAGGGTCTGTCAATATTGCCCCGCTTACAAAACAGAGAGTCCTAATAGCCCGGGAGGGCTACTTAACAAAGTTTAATACGGGGAGGCTCCGCCGCGAGGTCCAACCCCTTACCCTTTTATATACCATTTTGGCAGAGAAGGTACCCTTTTTATATACCTTTTATTGAAAAAAGGTACCCCTTTCACATACCTTCTTTAGGAAATCTTCTTCTCAATTTCATGTAGTGCTTAATAAATAAACTGAGACAGCCGTAAGGGGCGTTTATTCAAAATATTATAATTAAAGGCCCTTTTAAATGCCTAAATGACCGATTTCCCTACCATTTTATATACCTCAACTTGTGAAATCCCTACCCTTTTATATACCTGAAGCCTGAAAAAGGCACCCCTTTCGGGCGGAGCCTCCCCGCATAGGCCATTATAGGGAGTACCCCCCCCCCCCAACCCCGGGCCTAATAGTCAGTAGAAATCGTAGATTAGGGAGCGCGTTCGATATGTTTTGTGGCTGCCTACCGAATTTAATATAACAATTATTCCATTCGCGTTTGTTGAGATTGGCTATAGCCAACTTGGCCCTACGGGCCTCGTTGTATTTACCATCTCATATCCAGCGCGCCCTCATGGAATAATTGTTAATTATCTTATTCCCACAAGCCATGATCTTATTCTGTAGGCAATGAGGTTTTATTTTTATTTAAGCGAATATCACTTGTATCACTAATATAACTTATATCTGCAAAATATTAACCATGTTATTTCATTTACGAAGAAATGCAAATCAGAGACAATAAGCAGATAAACAATGAATAAATTATCTCACTTATCCCAGGAGTGCTCTATATACAAAATAAGCAAAGCAAAATATGAGATAGTTACATAGCTAAAGACACCTTCACGTTGCTAACCATAAAAGACCTCTCATTAACTGCAATTGATGCTTACTATTCATGATCTGCTCCTTTGGGATATATGTGAGTTGTCCTTTTTTTTTTTTTGTATGAGTGAAATGGTGATAGATGAAGGTAGGAAATCCGTGCAATTTCGCGCGCGTTTTGTTAAAATTCCTTGCCACAGAGAAAAGTACAGAATTTGATTACCGCTTAATATTAGATTACCTAAATGGTAAAAAAAAATCCTGCCGAAGGGAAGGAGGATGTAAGGGGTGTCAATGCCGAGCAGGGTTGCTAATTAACTTTTCCGTTTACTGCACACAGCAGCATTATATGAGTACACCTGAAGTTTCCAAAAACTTCTCATTGTTGCAAGGTTTCTAAATTGGACTATTACATGAGAAATAGAAAATTTCAGAAGGTTGTAGGTCACGACTTCATGACTTCTGGTTAGAGATTTAAAATAACAGCAAGAAGCCGTAATTTCCGGGGAGGATTGGAACGAAGTATACTCACAATTTTCTCCGCCTTGTGATTTCCAAAATGTTAAGTAAAGTTGTGCGGATAAAGAATATAAACTGTACCAGTAAACTCTGATATAATTTTTTTGAATTATATTACAATACAAAATAATACAATACAATCTACTAAACTTATATCGCGCAATTATCAATAGCACAGATTTTCAACTGCGCATTACAATATTGATTGCATTATAAACTATACATCTAATATCAACAGATAAATAATAATTTAAAAAAAAAACAGGAAGCTAAAAGGAATCACATTAAAATATTATTAAACAACCTTGATGATGAGAGAGGAATCTGCTAATGTTTGCACCCAGTTGTGGCAATTTTTTATTTATTTTATTTTCATTTTCATCAGAAAATGTTCAACATTCCTACGGCGGGCTCAAGATTATAGAATTTGAAAACTGTAATTTTCTAAATGACCTCTGTCAGCATTAGTTGAGACTCCACTAGTGTGTTTTGTTGAACATTATGGATTGATTCTCACCGTTGTTCCTGATAACAGCGCTAGTACATCCCAGTTCTTTCATTCTTGCATAACCACTCTTCCTTGTTCTTTTGATCTTACCGCCACTACAATTTCTCGCGTTTTGCAAACACGCGTTCAAGGGCCTTAAAATATTATCATTTCCCGGAGAGCTGCCTCGTTCGTTCACTTCAGCCTCACTCACTGCGGCAGCAATTAAAGGAAATAATTACGCCTACAATCGTGGGCGTTTGTCTACTTTATTGTATCGAGAAATTTCGCGCCAAATGTTGTCATGGTAAGTTTTTAATTTCACATTTGAAATTATACCCTGGATACCTGAGGTTTCTTCTCGCGCGTGGCGGACGAAACCGGAACCACGCAGGGTATTGAAATTATAACTTAACGCTTAAGGTGGCCGAACACAGTTTTCAAGTGTCTATACCTAATTCACCATAACTTTAAAAAATATTTATGCTTTGGCGCCCATTTTTTGCAAGAGCCAAGGTTAACCACAGAAATATTTATTCTCGCATTTTGACTAGGGTGCGTGCTGTTGCCATGGCAACATGGCTGGTTAAAAACAAGTCTTAAATAGTGGCTTTTGTTTTTTAAAAAGTATCCAGTCGTTAGATTGTTTTCATATTTTGCACACTAAGAATTGACATTTAATCCCTTGTGTCAACACGGTTCTAATAAATTTTGACATAGGCGATTTTCGTAATTCTCCATTAATCGTTTTCAGTATTATTAAAAATTCCCCATGTCAAAATTCAGATTTTTTTTGATAGATCATTCACGTGGTCTTTCTTGAATATCTAACGACTGGATCGTTAGAAATCGGCACGTTCTTCTAAAGCAATCGGTCTCAATTTTTCAAGCAACTGCGCATGCGTTCATTTAACTGGGTTCTTTCGGCAACAAACAAAAGCTGAAAGTTGCTGGGTTCTTTGCATCGTTACCTTTTCTAACATATCTTTGTAATAAAAGACTAAAGCCATCAATACACTGCGTTCAATTATAGAGAAAAATAACACACATAGTGCGGGTGTCGAGTAAATAAAATGATCGCTCTATTGACGGCATGTTTGTTCTTTGAAAACCTTGTGCACGCGCTGAATTGCATCAGCAAAAGCACGCGCGAAAACTGTGTTCGGCCACCTTAAGTAACTTGTCACCAACGTTATCACATTGGGTAAAGCGCTCTGTAAATGGCAAACTAATATTGTTTTTGTCTTTATCGCGGTCGTTCGGTACTCTTACCTGACTTTTTCACTGACTTCATTATTTGGTTCATTTTAACTACTCACATGCAATGAACGTTATAAATTCAAATATTCCTTAACTGTGTAAACTCAGTTAAAGTAATATAACCAATAAAATGAAAAACACAGACAAGAAATAACAAAAAGTAAACTGAAACTCCCTGTAAACAACGGTAGACAAATTTAAAATTGACAGAGAGATAAATTGAAAATGACGCCTAATGGCAGTACAAATTGACCGACGTTTCAGCATTACTACCTTTTTTCAAAGTGTTTCACTGCCACCTCAGAAGCTAAACATGCTAAGGTGGCAGCTTAGCACCCTGAAGAAGGCAGTAATGCTGAAACATCGGTCGATTTATACCGCCATTAAGGGTCATTTTAACACATTTACTTTCAGTACAAGAGACGCTACGCAGTCTCTTCAATATTATTCACTTCCTGCGTAAAATGAGCCTAAAAAGATTTGAATTTGCCACCGATAAGTTAAAGCAGGGGGAACATACGGTGAGCTTATAATAGATGAGGTCACACTTTCTATATTAAGAATGGCGGGGAAAAAATACTTTTACGATTGATAAAAGCAAATTTTCATTTAAAACTGAACTTGAATTGAGATCAAAATATTAGAGGTATCTCACCACAAATCCTTGATTTTTTTATTTCCATTCCCGCGGGAAGTCCAGCAGCGTTTCTGACAACAATAAACCAGACCAGAAGGCAATGGGTGACTGCAAACAGCTGCTGATTACATAACATCGTCATTGCTTTAAACATCCAAGAACTGTGAGCAAAAGCTGCGAATAGAAATTCGCAATCTAATTTTAATTTTGTTGTGATACGAAAAGGAAGTACTTTTTTAGAGTGGTTTGAGAGTATAAGTTGGCTTGAAATTTGAAATCCAAACGTAGCAACTACGTCTTCATTTTCACTATACCTCGCCTCTGGTTAAAAAATTATCTTACCATGGCCCACATCATCTATTATCAACCAATTTCAAATCACGTTAAATAGCAAAGGCTGTTGTCATTGAATACTTTTAGTGGTCGATGCTCTTAAAAGCTACACCCAGCTGGTTCTTGGGAATACCAGTTGAAGAACAGAAACAGATATTTCAAATAAAGATAATTGGCTTAAGAATTCCAACTGGAGGGAGGCACACCATACTTTAGATTCCGGACTGAGCAGTTGAACTAAGGGTCTAGCGAGACATAACTCCTGTCTAGTGGTCATAGCAGGACTCGAGCCTCCGATATCGGGATTTCAAGTCCGGCGTCCTAACCACTTGGTCAAACTGCCTCCTCCTGTAGCACAAGAAAGCAACTTGTGTATCAGTTAGCTACTTGTATATCGTGGCTTTGTTCTCTGTAACAGCTTGCCTTTGAGTAATTTAATTCTTTTAAGCATTCAATTAATTGTTTTTAAAACACGGCTCGATGAAAGAGCATGTACAGTAAATGACTTGATACCGTGTATAAATAAATGTTTACTTCGGCTACTATTACTAGCTGCCGTCGTTTCCGCGACAAGCATTTGGCCACCGATGCTTTTTGAAAGCTTAGTAACAGGATTCGCGTATTCCTAATTTCATTTAGTGGTGATGTCAATAGTTATTGAATACCCACTATTTCTGAAAGTTGAGAATTTCAGAGAAAGCTTATCTTAAGTTTTGTTACTGTAATGAACATAGCGAGGTCTTATAACTTCCCGAGAGCTTCAATATGCAATCTGTGACGAAGTTTTTCACCAACACTTAGTCACTGTTAAAGTTACTTCACGATTTCTGTAATGCTTGGACTGATTTTGGTGAGCACTCCTGAAACTCCAAGATGATATTTACAGTTAACGAGTGCTTAAATTAACTCTTCAAACGGTTCCATGATTTCTCGTAAAATGTATATTCTTAACTGTGAAATCCGTGAAATACTTACCTTCTAAGTGTAAATGTAATCTGCAATGACTGTTCGATACCCCTTAGTTTATGAAAGAAAAACAAGCAGGGATCGATATCAGGTTTTTACTTGAGATGTTCCGTAACCATCCTTATTATCCTTTTGTAGAAATTTAAACGCAATCAATGGTTAATTTAGCCGTTTAGTTAATTCGTTTCATTAAGGGCGTGTTGCGTGTTCCGGTAAAATATTAATTTTAGCCTTTAGTCTACTTGTTTGCAAACTTATTCGTCAAGAACTTTCAGGAATAACATAATCCGTGCTTTCGACCCTCTTTCTCAGTCTTTATTTCCGCGTCTGTTTTTATTAAAAACAGAGTTCACCCAGGCTTTTTGTTAACTGTTTCCTGAAAGATTGCGGTTCATCTTCGAATTAATCACTGGCTTAAATTGGTCCACAGCGTATTATAGAGAGTGCTGGAATCGTACCCATCCTACGGTCAGTTTGTTATCAGGTGAAAGTTCAATGTTGCTACAATAGTAGTTTTGCAGTAATATTGATTTGATTTTTCATTTAGATATTTAGGTGATTTTGAATAACCGATGAGTTCCTGGTGAGCCTTGCTTTGGCGTATCAGCTCAGGTTTTCATTTGCGGCGGGAAGCTGGTTTTTCGGTTTAAGGATTGATAAACATCCACTGTGTTAATTAATTGGGTACGCAGTCTTCTTTACAAGAATTCAGCTGGTAAAAGAGAAATATTAGGATGCCAGAATTTTAAAACAAAAGTGCAGCTTCTTTATGTTTATCTGCTTACAGGTTTCTCCTAACACTGTCCTGGCAAAATTGACCCCTGGATCAAACCTGCATAGTTTTTCTTCTCATACTCACTCAGGTTTTTTTTTTTTTATGTTAGAATGAACTTTTGCGAATTTCAACACACTTAAATGTCAATAAACTTTCCATTAGAGTTAAATAAAGAAATCTTTCGTTGTTTTTTAATAAGGACTTGAAGTGCAATGCAGATAAAATCCTTCCCCTCGGCCAACGTTCCTAGAAGTAAAATGTTGGGAACAAAATCTCGGTGTACAGAGCGAGGCCCTGTTATGACAAGCACATTCTCCCAATCGCTTGGTGTTTCTTTATAGTGTCGGAATCTCACTGTATTTAATATTTTCGGTTTATTCTGTGTCATTTAAAATAAGGACAATTTTTATAAACTTGAAACTGAAAAGGTTCGAAACCAAGACCGACATGGAATTAGGACTGACAACAAAGTCCAGCTAGTGAGTTCAACAGGCAAGCTTGAAGATGAACAGTTGTTTGCGACCAAGATTCGTCATCAACATCTGTGAGACTGGTTAAAGATCTGAAAGTTAATTCTCTCAACCAACCGCCATACTAATCTTTGATTACTTTTCCTGAGAATTTGGTGTTATATCAAAACACTATCCAGAGTTGATAGTTTTCTTAGATTTTCATAACCTATTTGTGTGATACTGTAAGGCGAATTTATATGTTTGTCACTCCTGGGAGTGAAAGTGTTAAAAACCAACCGGGGACTCGCAAAAGTGCGCGTCAGTACTTCGGAATATGCAACGATAACTTTCAAGTTGACAAGTTTAATGTGGAAAAGATAAGGAAATCGAACTTTTAGGCTAAGTGTAGTCTCTTTAATAAGGCGTATGCGCTCACGTGTCTTAGCAGCCAAACAAAAAAGAGGAACAAAAAAGAGTTGAACTCCCACAGGGTTGGCTTCGTTAACCAATATGGCCGCCGTTTCCTTGTTTCGGAACTCCAGTATAACTGCCATAACGTAATGTGCATACGGTCCAATAGTAGACAACTTTCAGTGAAGGAAGAGTGGAGGCACAGAGCCTCGTTGTTAGTGTACTCGCGCGTCTCTGGATCGACAGGTTCGTGTTGGAGCCCTGGCTGGAGACATTGTGTTGTGTTCTTGGGGAAGACACTTTACTCTCACAGTGCCTCTCTCCACCAAAGTGTAAACAGGTACCAGCAAAGTTAATGCGGGGGGAGGAAAAATACTCTTAGTCGCTTCATGCTACAAAAACCGGGATAAACTTCGGCCAGGTGAGCCACTTGTCTCGTACGCAGTCTTTACCTTTATCTTTTGATGGAAGAAATAGACAAATCAGTTGGGAGTAGGAACACGTTCATATTGTACATCGGAGCAGTCGTAACACGCTATTGAACTCTGTAAACAGCAGATAACATATCTTCGCGTATTCTAGAGGTTACTTAAAAAAAAAATACATATGCAGTAGCCACTCTAGCATCCTTGGCACTAAAACGGTGAAACATGAAACTAAATTTTGGCTATAACAACAATGAAAGTGTAGAATCATACGAAAATTTCATAATGTGATCGCGGTGCATTCAAGTCTTCAATTATATCTCTAACGAGCGTATCTTTACATGGAGTCTTGGCGAAATGCTTTTTAGTAAGTACCAAAGGAATTAAAGTTCCTAAACTGATTCCAAGATTTTAATTTAATCTCTCTTAATTCAAGTTGTATGAAGTATTTGGTTTTCAGTTTTAATCACCTGGGCGTCGTCATGTTCACTTTATGGCAATTTATGACGCCATTACGCATATTTTCATTGTCTCTTATTTTTCTGGCTGCTTCCAGTTTGGCCGGCTGTCTGTCCGAGGAGCCGGTGGTCTGGGATGTCATGGTGGAGATGATAGCTCTGACCTGAAGCATCATTCAGGCTTTTCTTCATCTTCATCTACCGTGTCCGTAGATGGATAATAGGAAGGTGGTTCTGGTATTATGATGTATTCGTCATCTCTGTTACCATATAATCTTTGTTTCGTTTTCTAAAATCATAATGGCTTCACTAGGTCCGCACGCTTTCAGCAATACTTTTAATACAAGTACACTAATTACAAGACAATAATCATTACTAAAACGAAAAAAAAATAATAAAAATAAAAAAACAACAAAAAGGTTACATTTGTTGAGGTACAATTGCTGGATCAGTACAGTATAATAAATTTTAATATTCAGTTAACGAGATTTAGCATAAATTTCTATTTACTTTAAAAATTTACCTTTTTTTATAGGGTGACACAGTGCTGGTTGCTGGTTATCAGGATCTAGCTATTCATTTCCATTATTTTCGATTTTCCATTGATTATTTAGTTTTTGTTTGAATTGATTGCCAAGTGGGAATTTTTCCATCATTTTACAGTCATAGATATACTTTTTCATTAGTGTTATGAAAATTCCAAATTTCCGCTTCAGTAGATGTTGTGATTCTACGGGTAGAGTAAAATCATTAAAAAGGATCTGCTGCTTACTCATACTAATTTGGGATTTCTGTTCGTTTTTAAACCATGTCATCATTTCGTAGTAAAAGTCTTCGGCTACAGAGCAAGCCAGGAATGTGTGTTCAAGGGAATCCGGACTTTTGCAAAAAAAAACATTCATCATCTGGTTTAATTTTGTATCTTTTAAGTTCCTTTTTGGTTACTAGTATCCTATGGAGTAATTTGAAAGAGAACTGTCTTAATTTATTGTCTGCTGACATTTTTGAGATCTTCTTAAATAAGATTTTCCATTTGTTGGCGAAGGGGGGATAATGTTTGGACCATGATTGAACAGATGTTGGTTGTGTTTCCCATTTCGCTTGGAGAAGTGAGTAATAATCCTTGCACCGCATTTTAGACAAACGGATGGTTTTTCCTTCGGCAAGCTGGAATACATCAGATTCTTCTATGATTGTTCCTGGAGGTTTTTTAATAGTCATAGCTTTGAATTTAAGACTTCATAAGATAGATATTTGTCAGTATTCGGCTTAAGAAGATCTTGTACAAAACATACCCCACGCTCACTCCAGGTTTTCCAATACAAAGATTTTCCTTCGATAGTGATATCTTTGTTGTTCCATATAATTAAGTCGCCTTTGAAGCAATCATCTCTGTATTGGTCTCGCAATTCACCAAAGTAATCTAGAAGTTCTGAGTAAAAAGGGGAAATATTGTTGTCTAATTTTTTTGTGTTGTAGTTGCATTTCAAGAGGAACGGTAATCCTCCATATCTATTCAAGTAAGCATTGGGGATTGCATTCCAAGCGTCATTGGATTCACTTAGTAATCTTCCTATCCAGCTTAATCGAAGTGCCTTAACAATTGTTCTAACATTTGGAAAGTTTAAACCTCCTTGACATGGCCTTTGATACAGTACGGCTCTTTTTATTTTGTCCTTTTTGTTTCGCCAAAGATAACTGAAAAGCTTTTCCTGTACTCGTTTAATGACTTTCTCTGGAACACATAGCATTGAGGCCGAGTATACTATTTTAGAAATCCCTAATGCTTTTATCAATAAAGTTCGTCCCATAAGGGTGAGGTCCCGAGACAGCCAAACATTTAGTTTTGTTTCCATTTTTTGAATTTTGATGAAAAAGTTTTGGTCGTTATTCTTATTACGATTGTACGAAATATAGATTCCCAGTGTTTTAGTTGGTTCATTAGTTATGTCTATTGCTAAGGGTCTAGTTTTATTCTTCTTCTGTGATCCAATCCAGATACCTTTGGTCTTCTTTTGTTCAATTTGAGACCTGAGTATGGCAAGCCGATTGTAGCAATATTCAATAATTTGATATATATTCAATTCAGTATTTATATTTATGTAATATTTTTTTATTCATTCAATTTAATATTTATATTTGTCTATATTTATCTATATTTATTTAATTCAATCGCTTAATATCCATTTAATTTAATCCGTATATATTCATTCAATTTAATCCGTATATATTCATTTAATTTAATCCGTATATATTCATTCAATTTAATGCGTATATATTCATTCAATTTAATCCGTATATATTCATTCAATTTAATGCGTATATATTCATTCAATTTAATCCGTAAAAATATCCATTTAATGCGTAAAAATATCCATTTAATCTCGGGGACTGGGTCAAGCCACCGGATCTGAAAGCTAAGGGCCTGGGAACGAATCATTGCAATACAATATGGCGGACGAGGTTGGAAGAGACCTGCCGTCGTTTTTAACATCAGTTTTAGACAAAACGGAATATATTTGACGAAATGATGTGGGCGAAGGAACTGCCGGGGCGCATGCTGAAGTTATCGATCAGAGTATCAGGATGCTTAGATCGATTAGAGATTCATTGTCGTGATATTCCCGTGATATTGGAACAAGTGAGGTGAGGAGCTGGATCAACTTGCAGCCGCTTTTGCGGACGTGTTATCATCTTTTTAAATCATCACATCGCAATTAAACCTATCAGCCCAGAAACTGCTGCTAAACATTGTTTTGCCCCAGGAAATGAGGAAAAGGAAACTCCTGGAAGACCACGTTTTGACATAATTTCCAGAGGAAATATTGGAAGAATTGCGTGAATTGGGATGCCGGTCCGGTAAGTGGAAAGTGCAGACTGCAGACCGGGTGCAAAATGCAGACCAGGTGCAAAATGCATACTACTGCAGACTGCCGACTAGATATAAAACCCAGACTGAAAATAAAGACTTTTTTCATCAAATACGTGCCATTTTATGACTTACCCAGTGTCACGCAATCGCTTTTCCGCAGTCATCTTGGACCGCTGTTTTCGTCTAAGGCAGGGGAATAACTCGAAAACCGTAAGGTTCATTTATCCCCCGGGCTCGACTTTAAATTATTGTTAAGTTATTGTAGTTTTTTAGAGCAAATGAAGCGTTGTTGTTGTTGTCTTAAAAGTGATAACATGCAGTAACATGTCATTTCAGAAATTACCAAGTGTTTTCTGCGGTCAGATTATTCTTGGCCATATTCTTTCTTTAACAGAATTTTAAAAGGCTTTCATTGTCTTTTTTTCAGCTTTCTTCCGTGTTCTTCCTAATTTCTTGACCCCACGAAGAGCCAGTGACAGTCTGTAAGTTTGCACTTGGCTACAAACAATGATAATTATTGATCATTGACATCATTGTTTCTGGCTTCTTATTTACCCTGCATGGGTGCCAGCCTGAGAGTGTTTTCTTGCTTGGTTTCCGGTGTCGGTCATGTCTCTACTGTGACCCGCCAAGCGAAGCGAAATACTCCGTCCGCTGAGCGCGAGAAAAAACCTCTGGTACCCAGGGTACGTGTTATTTGGGTATACTACTGTCCTCGCGCACCATGTGAGAAGACTATGACAGCTTCAGATTCTATTCAAGAACTAACATGATCTTGATGCTTTGAGAAAAGAAGAAAAGAGTCTGTAAAGAAATAGGCAAATTTTCGGTGAAGATAACCAAGAAAAAGCGATTGCGTAACACTGGGTAAGTTGTAAAATGACATGTTATCACGTATTTGACGGAAAACAGTCTTAACTCTCAGTCTGCATTTTGCACCTAGTCTGCATTTTGTACCGGTCTGCAGTCTGCGTTTCTACTTTCTACACTTTCATTGTTTGTAGCCAAGTGCAAACTTACAGACTGTCACTGGCTCTTCGTGGGGTCAAGAAATTAGGAAGAACACGGAAGAAAGCTGAAAAAAGGCAATGAAAGCCTTTTAAAATTCCGTTAAAGAAAGAATATGGCCAAGAATAATCTGACCGCAGAAAACACTTGGTAATTTCTGAAATGACATGTTACTGCATGTTATCACTTTTAAGACAACAACAACAACGCTTCACTTGCTCTAAAAAACTACAATAACTTAACAATAATTTAAAGTCGAGCCTGGGGGATAAATGAACCTCACGGTTTTCGAGTTATTCCCCTGCCTTAGACGAAAACAGCGGTCCAAGATGACTGCGGAAAAGCGATTGCGTGACACTGGGTAAGTCATAAAATGGCACGTATTTGATGAAAAAAGTCTTTATTCTCAGTCTGGGTTTTATGTCTAGTCGGCAGTCTGCAGTAGTATGCATTTTGCACCCGGTCTGCATTTTGCACCCGGTCTGCAGTCTGCACTTTCCACTTACGGTTTTCGAGTTATTCCCCTGCCTTAGACGAAACCAGCGGTCCAAGATGACTGCGGAAAAGCGATTGCGTGACACTGGGTAAGTCATAAAATGGCACGTATTTGATGAAAAAAGTCTTTATTCTCAGTCTGGGTTTATATCTAGTCGGCAGTCTGCAGTAGTATGCATTTTGCACCTGGTCTGCATTTTGCACCCGGTCTGCAGTCTGCACTTTCCACTTACCGGACCGGCATCCCAATTCACGCAATTCTTCCAATATTTCATCTGGAAATTATGTCAAAACGTGGTCTTCCAGGAGTTTCCTTTTCCTCATTTCCTGGGGCAAAACAATGTTTAGCAGCAGTTTCTGGGCTGATAGGTTTAATTGCGATGTGATGATTTAAAAAGATGATAACACGTCCGCAAAAGCGGCTGCAAGTTGATCCAGCTCCTCACCTCACTTGTTCCAATATCACGGGAATATCACGACAATGAATCTCTAATCGATCTAAGCATCCTGATACTCTGATCGATAACTTCAGCATGCGCCCCGGCAGTTCCTTCGCCCACATCATTTCGTCAAATATATTCCGTTTTGTCTAAAACTGATGTTAAAAAACGACGACAGGTCTCTTCCAACCTCGTCCGCCATATTGTATTGCAATGATTCGTTCCCAGGCCCTTAGCTTTCAGATCCGGTGGCTTGACCCAGTCCCCGAGATTAAATGGATATTTTTACGCATTAAATGGATATTTTTACGGATTAAATTGAATGAATATATACGCATTAAATTGAATGAATATATACGCATTAAATTGAATGAATATATACGGATTAAATTAAATGAATATATACGGATTAAATTGAATGAATATATACGGATTAAATTGAATGGATATATACGGATTAAATTAAATGGATATTAAGCGATTGAATTAAATAAATATAGATAAATATAGACAAATACAAATATTAAATTGAATGAATAAAAAAATATTACATAAATATAAATACTGAATTGAATATATATCAAATTATTGAATATTGCTACAATCGGCTTGCCATACCTGAGATTTCAGCAAATTTGTTAATAATCATTATATTTTCCTTTAGTGATTCAATATCCTTACAGATAAGGGTCGTATCATCAGCAAATTGGCTTAACTTTACTTCTACATTATTTGGGAGCTTCATCCCCTCACTCTTGCTACTCTGACGTATCTTTTGAGCAAGTAATTCTGCGGATAGTATAAAAAGAATTGGACTCAAGGGACAACCTTGCCGGACACCTCGGGATACCTTAAAGTAATTGGTAACGTAACCGCCATTTATTATTCCGCTTTCTACATCGGAGTACATCACTGAGATCCAGTTCCTAAGGTTTGGACCAAAATTGAAATATTTTAGCGCATTTTGAAGGAAATGCCATTCTAATGTGTCAAATGCTTTCTCGAAATCTGTAAGTACCATTATTCCTGGAATTTTATTTAGTTCAGTGTATTCCATAATGTCATTAAGCAATCTTATATTCTTGCAAATAAACCTTCCTTTGACGAATCCAGTTTGATCTGAGTGTATTAGTTTGGGTAATTTGAGTTCAATTCTTTTCGCAAATGCTCTTGCCAGTATTTTATAGTCGACATTTAAAAGTGTAATTGGACGCCAGTTTGTTAATTCGACCAGATAGCTTTCGCCTTTTGGTATTAGTGAGATAATACCTCGTCTCTGAGAAATTGACATTTTTCCTTTATCAAATGCTTCATTATAGGAGTCTAGGAGATGGTCACCTATAAGATCGAAAAAAGTTTCGTAGAACTCTTTAGTGAAACCATCTTCTCCTGGAGTTTTATTTTCTTTGAAACCCTTAAGTGCGTTAAATAGTTCTTCTTTAGAGAGATCATTTTCTAATTCTTGCTGATCATCTTCAGATAATTTTGGGTTTTCCAAGCCTTCAACAAAAGAATTGAACGATTCACTTATATTTTCGTGATCCTCTGGTGGAACTTTAGAGGCTAGAAATGATTTGTAGTACTCCTCAATTTCTTTATTTATTTGTTTTATGTCGGGTATTATCTCTCCATCACTTATTTTAAGCTGTGTTATAATTTTTTTCTCATAATTGCGTTTTTCTAAATTAAAGAAATACTTGGTAGGCTTCTCTCCTTGCTCTACCCTCTTTACTTTCGATCTAAACATCGCTTCTTTCCCTTTCAGCAATACACAAAGTGTCTTTCCTCACCCCACCCACCCCTGGTCCGTTACTCGCCGTAGGAGTATTTAACTAATTGATTCATTGATTTAATTCATTTAATTCATGGCACTGTGCTCTTTAAACGACTCGAGTTTCAACAAACCATAATTTTCTGTTTGCCCCATAGCAGTATTGGGCTATACTTTTGGAAATTTGGAGGTGCGCGCTCTTAATGCAGCCTTAATGTCCCCGGTTGTATTGAGCGAGGTCTAAATGCAACAAAACAGGCGAAAAGAGTCTTTAAGTCAATTTCATTCATGAAATATTTCTTTCTTTCAGGTTGATAGCCATGGGTTCTGTGGTGGTTTTAATTTGCGTGATCCAACTGATCTTGGTCCGATGGCTTACTGTGACTGGTGAAAGTGTTTGTCATGCAGACAACTGCTCCTGTGCTCCTTTTGACAAGACGAGGATAAAAGTTGAATGTAACTTTACCAGGCACGTACCGAGTGGGATTCCATCAAATACCGCACTGCTGTAAGTTCAAGAAAATCGTTTATTACGATGAAGGAAGAAGGAAGAGATTTTTTTTTTAATTTTCAGTTTTATCATTATTATTAATTTGGAAAAAAGAACTCAATTACATTGCATAATTAGAATAAAACTACTCAGGATATGCTAATCAATGTATACATATAATAATTAGAGGTTAACTAATTACTCTGCATTACCTACAATAAACTACATACAGAGAAACTAATACTTAGAACAAATTTCTAATTGAGAAATAGAAAACATGTACCGTGTTTCTATCGAGTTATACAAACACGAGTGGAAGTTTGGGAGAACGAGAAGTGCTGTGGGAACACGAGCCGAAGGCGAGTGTTTCCACAGCTTTTTCGAGTTCTCCCAAACTTTCACGAGTGTTTGTATAACTCGATAGAAACACGAAGTACTATTTCTTTTAGAAAACACCACGACGAGAAAAAGGAAAACAACCTGTTAACTTTGATTATCAAGATGTAAATTCTCTTTGCTCGTGCCATAACTACGTCAAGAGCGCGCGCTAGTTTAATGTTTAATGTTTAATGTTTAATAATGTTTAATAATGCTTTGTCATGGTAATGGTAATGTATGTACAATAGAAATAAAATTCGAGAGTTCTGTGTTCTGTGTCTCCATCGAGTTATACAAACACAATTTTTAACCAATATCAGCACGCGTGCTTTCTTAGGACTGTTTTCTAAATTACAATACTATACTTACACCAAACTACATTAAGTTCGGAGAGGATTATTTAAAAAGGAAGGAAGGTAATAAAGAGACACAATCAGAAACTTACTTGTTTATTTACCTGTTTATATTTTCTGTAGCCATTCCACCAAAGTCTCTTCCTAGGTCAATATTTCAACCAATTTTCTCCATTTAATAAAATGTTGTGAAAGGCTTATTTTTCCCTCTGGCAATTTGGAGTTCAATTGAGTAAGCTTGTCAATTTAATCTGTGCAATAGAATCATGAACCGTTAGTGAACTGTCTTGGCACTTTTTAGTTTAAATATAACATTTCCCTAATAATAATAATAAATGGTTTATCAACTTAAAATTGTTTTCTTATGCCGAACATCCCTATAACTATGTTCCACTCCTCCAATGTTTCAATAGAAATATCTTCCGCCAAGATTAGACAAGTTTCCAGAATTCAGAGGATAATTCACGGGAAAAGAGTAAATGCTCGATGGATTCTGCTGTTCCCTGACAAAAGGTGCATAAAGCGGAGGCAACTAAGACAAAGCGATAAAGTTTTTCGTTGGAACAGACAATGCAATTCAATATTTTGAATTGAAACTCTCTAGTCTTCAATTTTAGAGTTGGACGCAAGGGTAAACAGTAAACTTTATCCCATTCCATGTTTACATCAGGGTATTTATCTGTTAGTTTTCTTTTTGCAGTCGGTGGAATTGTTTCTTTCCCACAATTATTTATAGATTTGTTTAGAGGAGGTCTCGAGGACTGAAACTGGGGTCCCGTTTCCCAGTCTAATTTAAGGTCGTTTCCGTTGAATCTCCTCAATCAGCGACGGATCAGTGAATCAGAG
This sequence comes from Platygyra sinensis, assembly GCA_019787425.1. Taxonomy (NCBI): domain Eukaryota; kingdom Metazoa; phylum Cnidaria; class Anthozoa; order Scleractinia; family Merulinidae; genus Platygyra; species Platygyra sinensis. The sequence goes on along the minus strand of JAHPZR010010813.1, from coordinate 38,930 downwards.
AAGGTATTCAGCGGGAACGAAAGCGATGAAGTATTGTTCCGGGGATAGAGGTGAAATGTTAAAAAGAGTTTTTTGCCGATTCCACGACGTCATCTATCTTAAGAAATCATAACTTGATCATATCGTCTCTATTTATGTACATTTTGTCAATGCAAAGAAAGCTATTGTTCGATCCCAATAATAATTTCATCAATCGCTTCGTTAGACGAGCCAGGTGTTTACCCGTTTAGTTCGCAACAAGCATCGAGACATTCCTTGTAGTAAGCTGGTAAGGAGATTTGTAGTTTAGCGGTGTCGAAATTACAATGTAAAAGGAAACGTCCTCCAACTGGTGAAATAATTTTTCAAAGACGCTTTAAAACGAGCTTGGGTAGTCTTGCAAAAATTTCTTTAGACAAATGACCCGTTTTGCATTTATCAAAGAGCTTATCCCTTTCAAGTTATTTTTAGCGGAGCCCCATACCCATATAGGAAAGAAAAAGAAACCCATGAGGTAGTTTTCTCATGGTTATCATGGCTAGCGGCATTGCTTGTGGGCGCGTACGCACGACGACGACGACAACGAAGTCGCGCAACATTGTGGCCATACTCCAAGTAACAGGTTGACAGACATGCAGCCTTGGTTTACCGTGTACTTCTTTGATATTGAACATCCAGGTTATGTCAATTGACACCTGTCAAAACAAGGTATTTGCTGACCAGTATCACGAGACCATATCGCGGGCTTAAGTCTACAACTCATCGAGGTCACGTGTTTTTTCGAAGTTGGCCGCTGATCAAATGATGGTTTTTAAATTGGATCACGAGCTCAAGTCAGGTTAACTTGTTGAAAACAGGACAGGATTGTTTGGAAGCCGGTTAACGTAAGCCCAGGATTAATTTTTTTCAGATTAAAACTTTTTCCTCTATACAAAAGTTTTTCTGTGTATCTGATGATGTTTTTTGTGTTTTTTTGTGTATCTGATGATTATGAGACTCAAAACAGAAAGCAAAACAATAAACAGAAAACCTCACCGCAAAGTTACAAAAATCAAATCAAAATTATATTTTTTTTCTGGGTTAGCTTAATCTGGCACTGAACAACCCAGCCAAGGAGCTATTACTACTACTAAGGAGCTACGCTTTTAGGTTGGCCTAAATCTATATATTAGACTAGTGAGAGCTGATCCTGTGGCGCAAATTTTACTCAAATGGAAAGCTCAAGTGGATTTACACGCAACGAGTGTGAAGACATTATGGACTGGATGGCAAGTCTGAGAATAAGGCTTTCATGGGGGATTACTTCTTATTCTTCATTCACTAGTGTCTTGATATGTTGTACCTTGATAATGTTGTTGCTTTTTCTTTCAGAAATCTTTCGGGATGTTCTTTGGACTCCATTTCTGAAGACTCGTTTAGAAATCTTAATTTATTGAAGAAACTGTAAGTAGAAATTATACCAAATTTTAAATGTATCGTGTTTGACCGACCACTACGTTTTTCCCGTAGTATCAGCTTTGCAGTCTATTGGTTTAGTCTATGCTCCTTACCTGACTAAACTATGATCTCAGAAAAGCATATAATATTATTATATTATTTTAAATTGTCACGTCTTTGTGAGTTTTGCATACCAATTCTCTTTCAGAGACCTTTCAAGGAACTTGATTGAGCTTATTCCACAAAATACTTTCCAGAATTTGACGTCACTAAAGATAATGTAAGGAAAAGTTACAATATATTAGTTCATTAATGTATCACATGTTTTTCTGGAATAATGTGAAATGATAAGCCGCGCTTAAAAACAACTATGATCTCAGAAAAGCATATAATATTATTATATTATTTTACATTGTCACGTCTTTGTGAGCTTTGTATACCATTTCTCTTTCAGAGACCTTTCAAGGAACTTGATTGAGTTTATTCCACAAAATACTTTCCAGAATTTGACGTCACTAAAGATAATGTAAGGAAAAGTTACAATATATTAGTTCATTAATGTATCACATGTTTTTCTGGAATAATGTGAAATGATAAGCCGCGCTTAAAAACAACTATGATCTCAGAAAAGCATATAATATTATTATATTATTTTGCATTGTCACGTCTTTGTGAGCTTTGTATACCATTTCTCTTTCAGAGACCTTTCAAGGAACTTGATTGAGTTTATTCCACAAAATGCTTTCCGGAATTTGACGTCACTAAAGATAATGTAAGGAAAAGTTACAATCTAGAAGTGCATTAATGTATCACATGTTTTCTGGAATAATATGAAATGATAAGCTGCACTTTAATATCTAATTTGGCCCGGTTCATACGTTGCATTTCTGCGGTGTCGAATTTAATTCAACGAATCTAATTTGACAGAATTTTTGAGTTCTGAATCAGCTGCCGCAGTTTTCTCGCACGCTGAACTGGTCTCTTTGCATTATCCAACAGAAATGCGGGACCGAATGTCGAACTTCTGCTAATCTAATACATACATATATTACATGCCTGCGCGTGGATGTGGATTTCATCTTCTAGTGTTTAACTCGATATCTCACTCGTTCGCTTCACCAACTCGTGAGATGTCGAGTTGAACACGAGAAGATAAAATTCATATCCACAAGCGGAAATGTAATATTCAGTTTATTACATAAACATACCAATGACGACGTTTTTGATAATTTTCCGAAGATTTCCGACCACTTTCCGAAGATTCTGGGGAAAAGACGTTTCCAAACATTTTTCGATATTTTCCGACGATTTCCGAAGATAACCGAAGATTTCCGAGGAGGGACCGATGATGTTTCGATCGTACAGCAACATATCTAAGTACTCTTCGAGGGATTGTGTAACCATAGCAATGGTGATCATTTTTGTAGCTATGGCAACACCAATATCCTGACGTGTGAAAGATAAAAACAGTATCTTCACTGCGTGCGATGAAGACAAGAATTTTTAATAAAAGGAAAAATCCTGCTATTTCTTAGGTGTTTATGAGCATGCGTATATTTGGTCCCGCCAAAGAAAAAGTAGAAACTTTGCCATTCTCGTTGTAATGCAACTTAAAAATATTGCGACACACACTGCTATTATTAACTTTCTCCTTCTCGTTCCATTAGTGGATAATTTTTAGCAAAAGTTAAGTCGTTCGTCGCTCAGTATCTTTGCCCTCCATATTCCGAAATACTCCACGTTCACTAAAAAACATTTCCGCTGACAGAATTAATTCTAAAATAAATTTGACACAGATGTGACGCCTGAATCTACAGTCGCATTTCTGCCGCATCTCATTGAATTCGACACGGCAAACATGCGGCGTATGAATCAGGCGAGAGACGAGGATCAATTGATCAAAGCTGAGCGAAAATCTGAGTATTATCATATCTGAACGAATGTTTTTTTTTGTTTCCAAGTGAAGAAAGAGAGAAAATTGGTCGACCATTGCTTTTCCTCTCTAAGACATTTTTCTTCTGAAAGTTTTTTTTAATCCCATGGATTATTTTTTGATCAAGTAAAAATAACAAAAATCAAACATTTAAAACTTTTCGGAAATTTTACCGCAAGAAAAGGATTTCACCCGCTGGTGGGTGCTTTTGCCAACCACAAAGCAGGTCATGCAAAAATGATTTGGTGCACTTGATCGAATATGATGCCAATGCAACGCTTATCAGCAAGAAAGATGGCTTTTTGTCTTGAACGAATTTTCTTGCGAGGGAGAGGTTTTGAGCTCTCTACAGAGCCGAGAAAACATTTTTTTTTGTAAATACTTTAATTTTTCATTTTTTCCTCTCAGAAATTTGGAGAACAACCGCATAACACGAGGGTTTTATCTCCCAGAAAGTGTGGAAGAGATGTGAGTTATGATTTTGATAGAGATAATGACATAAAGATAAATAACAATTAATCCACGAAGTATACCTACTCACCAACACTTTAAAATATTCCTTTTATCATTTATGGGAAAAAGTTTTCAGTGAGTGCAAAAACATATTTATCAATTTAAGTTGTTTTATTTTTTTGTATTTTATGGAATGCACAGTATCACGGACAGTAAGTACACTGTATGCTATGACAGTAACAACAACAACAACAACAACAAATAACTTAATTCATTGTTTACTTTTCCTTCAGTTTTCTGGATCTCAACTCGCTCCTTCTTGCTGCCTTAAATCTTATTCTGAAAGGATTAAAACAACTTTGCATCATGTAAGTGTTAATTCTTTTCCTGAAGATAAGAAAAAGAAGGGAAGCTTGAGCGGTGGAATGTGTGAGGAGAAAGGTCAATAGATGTAAGGCGGAGTCTATTAAGCTGGGAACTTTAACAGTAAAAGACGGGCTAATTAAATATTTAACAAAAATAAATTACTTATTTTCTTCGCATTTTTAACAAGAAATGATACCTTTAAGAGGGAATGATCTTTAGCTTACCGTTTCAATCTTCATCTTTCACTCATATAATTCCTTGCATGAGTATCGATAGGAATAAGAGGATAGGACCAATTCTCTCGTCAGAAGTCTTTGCTGGTTTTGTCAAGATGAATGGCCTGTAAGGTTAGATCTACATGATACTGGTGCCATACGGGTGCTGTGAAACTGTTAAATAGACAGCTAAGTTAAACGATGTGTTTTTTTTTATTGTCACTGTTGGGCGGGTTTGCCAAAAGGACGACATCAGGTATTTCCCACACTTGTATAGGTAATCACACGATTTTTATCGTGCAATTTGAAACAAATAAGCGCTTGTAAATTTCTCGAAGGCTACGGGCACGTGCAATCAGAAAAACTGATTGTCGGGTTATTTTTTCCAAATAGCACGTGAATAATCATCTGAAAATGGTTTCTCTACATATTGTTTACTGTGTTTGGCATTCCAATACTTTCAATCATTTCCCAAAACAAGGTGTTTACAAAAATTGTATTTTCGGCGATCCTCGTAAGTCTTCTGAAACCTTCGGGAAACTTTCGAAAAGTTTTGAGTGGTTGTCGGCGGTATTCCATTATGATAATGCTCGGTGATATTCTTTGATCTTTTCAGAGCGTTGGGATGATCTTTGCAAGTGCTCGGGAAACGTCCGATTATCCCGTTCGCGCAGGGGGGGGGGGGGGGGGGGGGGGCTGGAAGCCCTTCCCATGATACAGCGCATCAAAGTTCGGGCGAGTTTTCACAGATGTTAACAGAACCTTCTCACAATTCAAGGTCATTCGCAGGTTTTCAATTGGTTGCTACTTCGATTTGATTTATTGTTGTGACCTCAAGGCCGGATGTATCTTCTCTTCATGCTTTAAGGAAAATGTAAAGTAAGATTTTAATGTTTGTAAATGCTTCTTTCAATCTTTTATCTAAGTTCTCAATTTCTGCCCTTCGGCAAAATAGCTGTCATCCCGCAAAATGCCATATAAATTAGGACCGATTGTCAACTTATATCTTGCATGACTTGAAGACAGATTCTATAAATTGCTGCTTCAATGTATAGAAGATCTCAAAGTCGATTGATCTCGAGTTAACTTCACTGTTTGATACGTCAAAACTGACAAGCACCGAGTTGAATGTATTTTCAGTGTGTTCCTTTCGCCAATTAGGAAATAAAGAAGGCGGGCGCAAATATACTTTGGTGCTTGTACAAGAGTTTTTAAGTTAGGCTTTGGCATAATATTGCTAAAACCAACTGCAGTTTCCATAAGGAAATGGGACATATAATTTTAGATGGAATTAAGTGAAACATTATTGTGGTTTTTCGTATTTTTACCCTACGGTATAACATTTCACTCGCTCCCGCAAGATGGCCGTTATCCGGAAAAGTCACATGTAAACAATGACTTACAGTTGGAGCTATTGGCCAGCAAATACTAAAAACGAGTTGTCCGATGTTTGATATCCCCCAAATGTCAATGAGCTGAAATCAACTTCAAGGCTATAAGCCTAAATAAAAGCTCATTTTCTGATCTCCAGAAGATGCTCAGATGATGGAAGTTTGTTGGTTCACAAAATATCGCAGAGATGCAAAGAAGACAGAGAAATGAATATTTTTTGACCTTCAAATAAAAATTACATATGAAAAATTACATATGAAATCAGGCTTAAACTGTTGTACAACATTTAAACAAGTAAAAACAAAACCTCTGTTGAGGTCCTTGTCACCTTCTAAGGCAATCTGACTTTTATATTATAATAGTCACTTGATGCAATAATAATACTGGTATGTTTTTTTTGAAGTGTACATGCTTGATAGTCAGTATGAGACTTCCCAACAAATGACTTTTTAGACATCTCTAAGTTTCAGCATAGCAAGCATGAAGCTCACACCCTCTAGGACAAGATCAAAGTATTTGTATCAGTCTCTCTGAAATTCCCTGAAATACGGAGGAGAGAAGGGTCCAGGAAAGAAGACACCACTTAGCACTTTCCTAGTTGATTTAAAAACATTTTTTGGGTCATGATGAATTCCCAAATTCCTGAGACGCATTAAAAAAATAACATTCCACATCCTATGCTCAAATATTTAATGTAAAATCCTGTCGAGATATGTTGAATTTAGGGAATCCCGCACCATAGTTTGGTCAAATTCCAGATCCTGATAATACCTTCCAGAGCCAGCTAAGTGAAGTCAATAATCACTACTGACAAGGTGAAAGTAAACTCTACGTATGAGCCAAGTGGCCCAGATCAGATCGGAGCTTATCCTGGTTTCTTTAACATGAGGCGACGTGGAGTACTTCTACTGCCCCCTGGATGGGATACTAGTCCATACAGCTGTAGCAAGGTTGAGAAGCACTGTGAGAGTAAAGTGTCTTGACCAAGAACACAACACAATGTCCTGGCCAGGGATCGAACCTAGGCTGCTTGATCTGGGGACAAGTGCACTAGGGAGGAGGCCATCGCACCTCCCACTACTGACAATGTGAAAGATAGTAAAAAACATAATGCAATGTAGTCATCCAGTATACCTGGAACAATGTCCCCATGTTATAAATTATTGAATATTTGAATGAAATTGATCATTGCAGAGCCTTGTGTGTTTTAAACATCAGAGGCATGACCCAAATACCTACTTTGTACATATAACAAAAATAGCTATCTTTGTTCAGAGAATGAAAAAAGGTTAAAAAAAGTAAAAGTGCTATTAAATTAGAGGAATCCAGAGGCATGGCAGAGGTTCAAACCAAAGACCCTCAGATAGTTAAAGGAAAATGGATATTTTCCTGATATATTAGGTACAGGTCTGTGAAACATAGCTATGACAAAATCATTTGCTTTCAGTATTTTCCATTTGATCAAGAGGCCGCCTCGAGCGGTATTGAAATTTCTCGTTCATTGTTAGTGAACTCGTGCAGGTAAATCCCGATAATTCACTCGCTGAGTGCATTCACCCGTAAATATATTATCTTACTACAGAGCCAGCAAGAAATTTTTAATGGAAAATAAATGGTTATTTTCATGAAAAGTACATGTACCAGCCTCTTAAAAAACACACACACACACACACGCACTGGTCGATATTCACGAAAATGTTTTAAGAAACTAATATCCGACATACGTTGTTTTAAAAATAACTTTAATAAGATAATTTAGACCTCAGCTTCATAAGCTTAAACCTAACCAAATACGAAATGCTAACAAGACTATAAACTAACTTGTACTCGTGAGTTAGACTAAGATCACCAATTCGTTTTAGCCTGTTTTTAACCACTTGTGTTAAAAATACACTAAAATAGCAAGTTTTGCTAGATTCCGACAAAACACTTAGCCAGGAGGGAAGGGATGACTCTATTATTTTCGAGTATCTGTCAGAGACTGACTCATCATTGTCAGTGTGACGTCACATAGCAATAAGTCAAAGCTTCGCTCGGCTTGCCCAGATTTGGCGTAGGGACTCCATTGAATTTAAAGAAAAAGAGGATAATACAAGCTATTATTGCGCTATTATTCACTTATTTGGCAAAATGTGCAAGCTTTGTAGTGGATATTGTCCGTGAGTACAATTGTTTGTTGTTTTGTGTGCGTTTTCTTCCAAATTTTATTGAAAACAAATCGGGTCAAGTGGGGTTACCGTCATCTTGACTTCCGGTCAAGTAAAGGCCACCCACGCCGTTTTCTCTTCAAGTTTTCAACAGAAGTACCTCATAATATGAAGTTTTGTTCCTTTTTGATATACCTTTCAAGCCATTGTTAGTTTTTATCAATGTGATAAGCCATTTTGCTCAAAATCCTTTTGAGTGCGAGGGCGTACATGTCGGTTTGATTTCTCGCGTGTTAAACTTTGATCGATTGGTGAAAGGTCAAGAGTGTCTATGTTTACCAGCTGTTAGCCGGTTGAATGATTGTGTTTTTAAATTTTGTGGGGCAGGTGACTGCCTGTGTGCTACAGAAGGGCTAACCTTCAGAATACCCAGCCACGATTGCGTGACATTAAATGCCTGCTCCCGTAGTCCCGCAGTCAATAAATATTTGCATATGGAAACAAGAGAGAAAAACTTAATGTATACACGAAACAAGCGTGTTACACATGCATATACTGAATATATCTCGTTCTAAAATCCATCAGCCGAAACAAGCGCTCATGAAAAGACTTCGTTCTATAATCCATGAGCCGAAACCCGGAGTTTTAATATTCATTTTATCCACTGCGAGACTGCAGGAGCAATAGTTTTACTCGTGTTACGTTCATCAAGCCATAAAATGGCGATGCTCATCGTTACGTATCGTATTGTCATTAATGTGCCAACCAGAGGTTTATTGGCTCTCGAAACAAAGGATTCTTTTGTTCTGGGGTTGGCAAAATTTAAATATCAAAAGACATGTTTGTAAACAGTGAATATCGCTATACAACACCGCTGCAGGACTACGGGAGCAAGCGTTCAATGTCACGTGATCGTGGCCGGGTATTCTGGAGTCGCTCTCCAAATGCCATTCCTTTATCTTTGAAGGGATTGTTGAGACGAACCATAAGTACTGAAGGCTTAATTCTCAGCACAGAGCAAACTTAATATACTATGTACCAAACCTCCTATTCAAGGATCAGGACATCTCCGCATTTCTGCGTGGGCTCCGGAAAAACGTTGTCAATCCATTAAACTTTGTCGACGTCTCAGGCACTTGTTAGTCTGTTTCTACCCAAAATATGAAGCATTCGAATAACTTATCCTACCGCAAATTACTGCAACGAAGTCTTTCATATATTTTGAATCCTGGGTAACATTGAGCAAAGTAATCGAATCATCAAAAAGTCACCAATGTATGACGTGACGTCACACTGGTAGTTATGACTAAACCACTGATTTGCCTGGAGACACCCCCTCCGTCCTGCACTTAGCGAAATAAAATAATTCTCATCCAACCGGATGCTTCGATAAAATACATTACATTTGCTACGAAGGCTTTTCTTTCGAAAGCCACTCGACCAAGCTACTCAAAACTGAAAACTTATCTGAAGTTCAGTTTAATAATAATAATGATAATAACAATAACAACAATAACAATAACGATAACGATAACAATAACAATGATAATAATGAACTTTATTGGGGAAACTTTTTCACGTGCATGTGGTTTTCGAAAGGGACCTCAGAAATTTATAAAACACTTAAATTTAAAAAAAAAAAAAATTATAGACCTGCGTTTAAAAATACTTGCATTGGCAGAGTCTCGTATCATCTCGCTAAGAGAATTAAAATCATTTACTAGAGCGTGATAGGCGGTTCTTTATTTTCCCTAATTGTTTGACATCTGTCGTCTCGTTAGCCAATCAATTATTTGAGCAAATCTAAAAAGAATTATCATGAGCTTATTTTAACGTGCTTTGTCAAGGAACCAAGCACGCTGATGCCACTTTTCCTCAAAAGAAGCTTTGACTGTGTTCTGATCTGCTGTAAAGCACGTAGGAAGCGATAGAGCACACAAGAAGTAAAGGGAAAAACATTCGACTACGTACGTCTCGTGTTTTCGTGCTCTACCGCTTCCTGCGTGCTTTACAACAGAACTGAGCACAGTCGAGGTTTCTTTATTTGTTAATCAATCGAAATATCACATGACGATAGCGTTATTTGGGCCGTTTTTAATATTTCTTTTCTTGCCTAGAATGTGGCAAGGGAAACTTGCTACAGAGAAAGAATTGAAGAAAACATAATCTTATTGAGTAAAAAGTAAATCATGAAATATGATGCTGGGAAACTTATTCCCGCTTTTGCGATCACTGAGATATATAACGTCTTTTACAAAATTTCTTTTGCTTATTGTTAAATTTAATTTGTTAAATTAATTTCGTTTAATTTGTATAATTTAACTTTTTTATTTAAAATTTATCTCTTTTTTTTTCAAATTTTTGGTTTTTTATTCAGGGACATTGCCGGCTGCAGTCTTAAGCATCTTGAGAATGGAACTTTTCAAGCGATGCATAATTTAACCCATCTGTAAGTGAATTAATGGTTTTGTTTTCTAGCAACATTCCCACTTCATTTGGCTAGGAGAGGATTCGAGTGCTTCTAGAAAGACCTTGCCAACACCCTTATTCACGATAAAAAGTTTCAGTGCTGTAAGTCCTGTGGCCTATCTGGCACTATCCGTTCGATTATCTTAATAAAGACTTTACAGAATGAATCTGTTTGGTTTACAGGGACATTTCCCACAATATGATTTATTATTTACAACTGGGTGCATTGGGAGGACCCGGTGATCAACTATTGAAATTGTAGCTTAGCTTAAAATGGCTTCTTATTACCATGCATACGACAACTCTTTTTCTGGAGCTTAGGGTTCTTAATTTCATGAATATAACTTCCTTCTTTAGTCTTTTTTTGTTGTGATTCATCAAAAGACCCAAGCAAAATTTCGCTTAAACTTAAGGATTTGTACCTGGCGGATATTTTTCACGATGGATTCATCTTGCAGCCTAGACAGTTTTTTTCTGTTTCAAATGGCCATAATGCATACTGCTCGGTATCTCTATTTAATGAGACCGGCTTCTCGTCGTAAGTTGAATAGTGCGTTTTACAACAGGAGGTTAAACGGTAACAAGCTGGACAGCATTGCTGATGGAACATTTGCAGGACTTACTAAACTCAGTCACTGGTAAGGTTTGGCTCTTACTTACTTAACTAATAGATTCCATGTTGCCCTACGTCGATTTAACAATTATTCCATGAGCACGCGTTGGATATGAGATGATAGATAGCCAACGAGGCGCGTAACGCCGAGTTGGCTATAATCATCTCATATCCAACAAGCGCGAGTGGAATAATTGTTTTATTAAAAATGCCCCCAAAATATAGAAAACTAGACTACAATAAAAACAAAAAGGCCCAAAACATCACTCATACGCTCGCCATTTTTGTAGATCATGGTATAATTAACAATTATTCCTCGAGCCTGAATGGGCTCTGAGTCAATAGCCCATTAGGCCGAAGGCCGAATGGGCTATTGACTCAGAGCTCATGAGGGCGAGAGGATTGTTTTAGTAAAATCCAACCAGT
>JAHPZR010010813.1:20000-22500 GCA_019787425.1 Platygyra sinensis | reverse complement strand
ATAAATTTATCCGTGGTAAGGTAGGTAGTAAAAATTTTTATCCGCTGGATGAACGTAAAAAAAAAAAAAATGGCGGCCGCTCGTCAGTTACATCTCCTTCAGAGTAATTTGTGAAACAGCCAACGTCCTAGAAAGAGGAGAATTTATCGCCGACAGCTCGATCCACTAGAGTCGTATACCGACTGTGAGCTCAGATCCAGATATCGTTTCGGAAGAAGAGCAATTAACTACATCGTCGAGCTTGTAGCTGCCGAAATTACGCCAAACACAAATCAAAACCATTCTGTCTCCGCGGAAATGCAAGTCTTGGTAACCCTAAGGTTCTTGACTTCGGGTTCGTTTCTCCAGGTAATTGAAGATACTTTTTTAGGCTTCGACAAATCAACTGTCAGCCGAGTTGTACGTCGTGTCACACAAGCCTTAGCTGCGAAGTTAGGCGATTTCATTAGATTTCCGTCCACTAGAGCTGAAAGAGACGAAATCAAGCAGGGTCTGTTTCGGGTTGGTGGTTTTCCTTGTGCCATTGGATGCATTGACTGCACTCACGTGAGAATAACAGCCCCTCATGAAAATGAACCAGACTAAGTGAACCGAAAAGGATACCATTCAATCAACGTACAGGCAATCTGCGACCATCGAGGTAAGCAGATATGCGCAGCACTAAATTTCTAACATCAATATAATCAATTTAAAATCAAAAAAATAGGCTTAGCCCTCTCAGGTGCATATTAGCTCTTGCTGGCATGGCCTTAATGGGGATACTTTCCCTAGATATACCATAGCTGTTTTTAATTGCAGAGAAATTTCACATTCAATGTGTAACGCTTTTCTGTCTCGTCGTGAGGAGACTGTAACTGAATGGCTTCACTACAACATGTGATCAAACATGTGATCGGACTTGGATGTGCTTCTTTCGAAGTGTTTTCGTTTTGAAGGGGCGTGTTTAAAAGACGAAATGGCGAAATGACGAAATAGTGAAATGGCGAAATGACGAAATAGTGAAATGGCGAAATGGCGAAATGGCGAAATGGCGAAATGGCGAAATGGCGAAATGGCGAAATGGCGAAATGGCGAAATGGCGAAATGGCGAAATGGCGAAATGACGAAATGACGAAATGACGAAATGACGAAATGACGAAAGGGAACTAAAGACAAGAGCCAAAGTTATAAGATATTACCGCTCCAATAAAGGTTGTAATTGTTGCCCGATTAATTCCGTTTTGGGACGGAGCATTTAATTTTTGAGTTCACTTTTTTCCGGGGAAAAAATTGTTTTTCACCTTGGTACTTGTAATTGCTGAATTTACTAATTTTTTTACAATGTTTCCCGTGTTTATTTGTATATCTGCACTGCACTACAAAGCTTACCTTGTATCTATTTGATATGAACATCCCATGTCACTCCGTTTCCGTGCAAAGTACGTTTATCTTTTGTAAACTCCATCGCGAAGTGGGTTTCGCTTTCATAATCCATTTCATGTGATTGCTGGAGCTCAAAGCATAACGTCATAGCCGCTGCCCGACAGTAAAAATAGGTCCGCGATGCGAACATGTGTGGCTTACGATTTTTTAACATATTATTGGAATCCTGTAGTTTTTCCTGTATGTAGATTCGGTTACAATAAAAGTGATTCACGTACACGATTAGTAGATGTTTCCCTAACATTGAATTTTAAAGAAAATGTTAAAATGGGTACAGACATTAAATGCATATTAGTGCATCTCAAGACAGTAACACCATAGTTTTTTTTCACTGTTTGCAAGGTATTTTGTTTTGTTTAATTTATCATAACACATCCAACAGTGATTGTACCTGTCAAGTAGCAGTATTTTAATTCTTTGAAACAATGAATTAAAAAAAATGCTTCAAGTGTCTGTGAGCCACTCAACTTGGAAAACAAAATAATCTGTAGCCCAATTAGGCTAACCCAGGATAAGGTTGAATTTTGATTTGAGGTTTGTAACTTTGTGGCATGAGGTTTTCGGTATCATTGGCCTTCTATTTTAAGTTTAATAATCACAAATTTACCGATACACAAAACAAAAGCTGTAAAAAAAAAAAAATTTGTATAAAAGAAACAGTTATAATCTGATTTACTTTTAAACCTGGATTAGAGTTAACAGTCTTCCAAACAACCCAGCTGTTTTAAACAATTTTACCTGACATGAGCCCGCGATCCAATTGAAAACCAGCACGTGGTCAGCGGTCAACTTTAATAAAACACGTGACCTCGACGAGCTATAAACTTGAGCGCGCGATATGGCCACGTGGTACTGGAAAACTTGATTTAAGTGATCGTAACATGAAGTCATAAAAAAAAGTACACGGTAAACTAAGGCTGCATATCTCTATCAACCTATCATTTGGGGTATGGCCGCTATCTTGCGCGACTCCACCGTCGCCGTCGTCGTCGCCGTCATCGTCGCCGTCATGGGTACGCGCCCACGAGCAATACCGCTAGCCATGATAACCATGAGAAAATCAATTTATGGGTTTCCT
>JAHPZR010010813.1:0-7500 GCA_019787425.1 Platygyra sinensis | reverse complement strand
TTTGAAAGGACACTTTTTTTTTTAGAACGTATAGTTTTGGAGCTATAGCTAAACTTTCTTATATTTTTTGAGATTTGCGGCTGGAAACAAGATGTTCTTAAATTTACAAGGTATACAAGGTCAACTCTCTTGATATTACTTCAGACTTTGATGGTGTGGAGTTTTGGAACAGTTATAAATAAGACCTGACTAATGAGATGCGTGTCATGCAATAAGAAAACCATTGTCGATGTTATACAAAACATGCTTTGAAGTATTTGGGTTAACATTAATTTAACATTTTTGTGTTACTCAGTTTTATATGCTTGTCATTTAATACATACAGATTAGCAAAACAAAAACGTTGTTAGCCTGAGGAACTCTTTTTTCGTTTAAGCCGCCTCAACTGGGATTAACCAAATTTAAAAACGTTTAAGAGCCGTACTACATAATTTTCAACTATCGTCATTTGGACGAGAAAAAATGAAATTCCTCAAACTTTCACAGATGAACGGTCTAGATAAGTGATTCACAAAAATATATTTTTCAGTTCAATTCGATTCGTATTTTAGCGCTGGGCGACCATCTTGTTTTGCCCTCTGAGAGGGCTTTCAGCAGCCATTTTAAGGCACATCTTTAACAATTTGCCAAACAAAGAAAACGTTATAATTCCGGGTAAAAACACATTACTCAAAACAAGCAACTGTTGCTTGATACGTTGAGAGGCGGTTTTGGTAAGGCCCGTTTCAAACGCCGTGCTTAAGTCGTGCCGAACTAAATTCATTATTTAAGTTCGACTTTGGCGCGGCTGTAGCACGGCGTTTGAAACCATTTAAGAATTAGGTTCGACTCTGCCGTGTAGCACGGCAAGCTCTGTCGTGCTACCCGACTTTGGCACGGCATGGTTTCAAACGGCGTGCTATTGCCGTGCCGAACTAAATGAGTAAATAACTAAAGTTATCATTTTGGATTTATCCGTTGGACCGCTGGTTCGTAATATCGTCTCTTTTCTAAACGCCCAGTGAATTCCCAGTGAGTGAATTAAGCTTGACCATGGCTCGACATTTGAAACCAAGTCGTGCCAATGTCGTGCTACAGTCGAGCCAAATTGAATTTAGTTCGGCACGACTTTATCACGGCGTTTGAAACGGGCCTAATTCATCAACATCTGATTTTTTTACAGAATTTTAAACTTCTTCCCTTTCAAACTACTTGCGAAGCGCCATAAAAATGGCAAATTTTAAAGGAAAATATCGTCAAAAGTACATCACTTGAGATACCCAAACAACCTTCCACTGAAAGAGCAATATCTCAACTGTAAAAAATATGCAATAAATTTTGGGGCAGTCAAAACTGAAAAATATTAGAAGAAGAAGTTTAATCTGTGGTTTTGTAAACAAACACCGCCGTCCTAATTGGCGTAATAACGTGGAAATAGCGATGTGCAAAGGAAATTATGATATATTCCACTTACCTCGCAGCATGTCGACAACTGGATGATCCACGATAGGCCACGATATCTCACGTTATGTTATCAGTAGGTTTCAGCGGCATGTTCGATGATTATTGTGCGAAATCACTCTGAGACATCACAACCGTTAAGTGTTTCCGAAGCCCTCGTCATAACATCTGGCAATATTAGTTGTCTTCCGCCTCATATCTGCCGTTTACAAGAAGTCTAACAGTTTTTCCGAAATCCCAACTGATCCAAACATCTGTCATCAGCCTTTAAAATCCCCCTCTTAATCGCGGATTCTTATCAAGAGCTCGTTTAAGTTTAGTTCCGTTTCGATCTATTGAGCACCCTCCATTATTGGGATGCGTCGAAAACGAAGACCCAAAAACGAAGACCTAAGACCTAAGACCACTGGTCTAAAACGAAGACCCACTGGTCTAAAACGAAGACCCACTGGTCTAAAACGAAGACCCTGTGGTCTAAAAACGAAGACCCACTGGTCTAAAACGAAGACCCTGTGGTCTAAAATGAAGAGACCCACTGGTCTAAAACGAAGACCCTGTGGTCTAAAAACGAAGACCCACTGGTCTAAAACGAAGACCCACTGGTCTAAAATGAAGACCCACTGGTCTAAAACGAAGACCCACTGGTCTGAAACCTCTTTCTCTTCGGGGAAAGACTTTACTAAAAGTGTGAGAGAATATTACAATGGCTAGCCTTACATACGCATGTTTCATCCCTGCCAAGGGACTCATCAGAGGCCTTTCAGCTAACTCGTCAAACATCACGTTTGAAGTCCCGCTAGCATCAAAGTATGATGGTGGCAATCTGGCCTTATATCACATAAGGATTCCCAATTGCGTAATATGCCATTCAACAACTAAAAGTGTGAGAGAATATTACACTCTAGAGAACGAGAGAATATTACAATGGCTTAGCCTTAGCCTTACTCTTCGCTAAATTGCACTCATTTCTGTAACGCATAAATTAAAATGTCATCTGAGCGTGCGGCTAGCTTGACAGTTACTTTATCTTCGTCGCTACAACACGTGTCAAATCGAGTAACGCAATTGAACTCCAACAGTAAATTAAAGAGAAATAAATACGCTGCAGTGACGATTTTCAGTATATTTTGTCGTCACCAATACTCTATTTTTCAAATGCATATGAAAAAAAAACCACGAGGTGCTTCATTACTTTGCCGCAATTAATTCCCGCAAAGGTCAACTGTGCCTGACTCGCAAATTTATTCGCCACGTTGTACAAGAATTTGATTTTGCTCCGAAATTGCGTTATCACTCGAAGAGTAAAGTCCCCGAAGAAAAAGAGGTTTCAGACCAGTGGGTCTTCGTTTTAGACCAGTGGGTCTTCGTTTTAGACCAGTGGGTCTTCGTTTTAGACCCAGTGGGTCCTAAAGCGCATTTAGGACCCGTGGGTCTTGGTGTACACCAAGACCCACGGGTCCTAAAAGCGCTTTAGGACCCAGTGGGTCTAAAACGAAGACCCACTGGTCTAAAACGAAGACCCACTGGTCTAAAACGAAGACCCACTGGTCTGAAACCTCTTTTTCTTCGGGGACTTTACTCTTCGAGTGATAACGCAATTTCGGAGCAAAATCAAATTCTTGTACAACGTGGCGAATAAATTTGCGAGTCAGGCACAGTTGACCTTTGCGGGAATTAATTGCGGCAAAGTAATGAAGCACCTCGTGGTTTTTTTTTCATATGCATTTGAAAAATAGAGTATTGGTGACGACAAAATATACTGAAAATCGTCACTGCAGCGTATTTATTTCTCTTTAATTTACTGTTGGAGTTCAATTGCGTTACTCGATTTGACACGTGTTGTAGCGACGAAGATAAAGTAACTGTCAAGCTAGCCGCACGCTCAGATGACATTTTAATTTATGCGTTACAGAAATGAGTGCAATTTAGCGAAGAGTAAGGCTAAGGCTAAGCCATTGTAATATTCTCTCGTTCTCTAGAGTGTAATATTCTCTCACACTTTTAGTTGTTGAATGGCATATTACGCAATTGGGAATCCTTATGTGATATAAGGCCAGATTGCCACCATCATACTTTGATGCTAGCGGGACTTCAAACGTGATGTTTGACGAGTTAGCTGAAAGGCCTCTGATGAGTCCCTTGGCAGGGATGAAACATGCGTATGTAAGGCTAGCCATTGTAATATTCTCTCACACTTTTAGTAAAGTCTTTCCCCGAAGAGAAAGAGGTTTCAGACCAGTGGGTCTTCGTTTTAGACCAGTGGGTCTTCATTTTAGACCAGTGGGTCTTCGTTTTAGACCAGTGGGTCTTCGTTTTAGACCACAGGGTCTTCGTTTTAGACCAGTGGGTCTCTTCATTTTAGACCACAGGGTCTTCGTTTTAGACCAGTGGGTCTTCGTTTTTAGACCACAGGGTCTTCGTTTTAGACCAGTGGGTCTTCGTTTTAGACCAGTGGGTCTTCGTTTTAGACCAGTGGGTCTTAGGTCTTAGGTCTTCGTTTTTGGGTCTTCGTTTTCGACGCATCCCAATAATGGAGGGTGCTCAATAGATCGAAACGGAACTAAACTTAAACGAGCTCTTGATAAGAATCCGCGATTAAGAGGGGGATTTTAAAGGCTGATGACAGATGTTTGGATCAGTTGGGATTTCGGAAAAACTGTTAGACTTCTTGTAAACGGCAGATATGAGGCGGAAGACAACTAATATTGCCAGATGTTATGACGAGGGCTTCGGAAACACTTAACGGTTGTGATGTCTCAGAGTGATTTCGCACAATAATCATCGAACATGCCGCTGAAACCTACTGATAACATAACGTGAGATATCGTGGCCTATCGTGGATCATCCAGTTGTCGACATGCTGCGAGGTAAGTGGAATATATCATAATTTCCTTTGCACATCGCTATTTCCACGTTATTACGCCAATTAGGACGGCGGTGTTTGTTTACAAAACCACAGATTAAACTTCTTCTTCTAATATTTTTCAGTTTTGACTGCCCCAAAATTTATTGCATATTTTTTACAGTTGAGATATTGCTCTTTCAGTGGAAGGTTGTTTGGGTATCTCAAGTGATGTACTTTTGACGATATTTTCCTTTAAAATTTGCCATTTTTATGGCGCTTCGCAAGTAGTTTGAAAGGGAAGAAGTTTAAAATTCTGTAAAAAAATCAGATGTTGATGAATTAGGCCCGTTTCAAACGCCGTGATAAAGTCGTGCCGAACTAAATTCAATTTGGCTCGACTGTAGCACGACATTGGCACGACTTGGTTTCAAACTGTCGAGCCATGGTCAAGCTTAATTCACTCACTGGGAATTCACTGGGCGTTTAGAAAAGAGACGATATTACGAACCAGCGGTCCAACGGATAAATCCAAATGATAACTTTAGTTATTTACTCATTTAGTTCGGCACGGCAATAGCACGCCGTTTGAAACCATGCCGTGCCAAAGTCGGGTAGCACGACAGAGCTTGCCGTGCTACACGGCAGAGTCGAACCTAATTCTTAAATGGTTTCAAACGCCGTGCTACAGCCGCGCCAAAGTCGAACTTAAATAATGAATTAGTTCGGCACGACTTAAGCACGGCGTTTGAAACGGGCCTTACCAAAACCGCCTCTCAACGTATCAAGCAACAGTTGCTTGTTTTGAGTAATGTGTTTTTACCCGGAATTATAACGTTTTCTTTGTTTGGCAAATTGTTAAAGATGTGCCTTAAAATGGCTGCTGAAAGCCCTCTCAGAGGGCAAAACAAGATGGTCGCCCAGCGCTAAAATACGAATCGAATTGAACTGAAAAATATATTTTTGTGAATCACTTATCTAGACCGTTCATCTGTGAAAGTTTGAGGAATTTCATTTTTTCTCGTCCAAATGACGATAGTTGAAAATTATGTAGTACGGCTCTTAAACGTTTTTAAATTTGGTTAATCCCAGTTGAGGCGGCTTAAACGAAAAAAGAGTTCCTCAGGCTAACAACGTTTTTTGTTTTGCTAATCTGTATGTATTAAATGACAAGCATATAAAAAGTAACACAAAAATGTTAAATTAATGTTAACCCAAATACTTCAGAGCAGGTTTTGTATAACATCGACAATGGTTTTCTTATTGCATGACACGCATCTCGTTAGTCAGTTCTTATTTATAACTGTTCCAAAACTCCACACCATCAAAGTCTGAAGTAATATCAAGGCAGTTGACCTTGTATACCTTGTAAATTTAAGAACATCTTGTTTCCAGCCGCAAATCTCAAAAAATATGAGAACGTTTAGCTATAGCTCCAAAACTATACGTTCTAAAAAAAAAAGTGTCCTTTCAAATGAACAGTCTCGTGAACCGAACATCTAGTGATCTCACACCGAAGAAGGGCTATGGCCGAAACGTTTATGAGTTTTCCCCAAGATGACACTTTGACCTTTATCGACTTTATTAGTTTTCAATATTTATTTTGTTTTGAATGTTAAAATCGTTTGGGCAGCCTGCCAGACCCCTAGCACGCAGACAAATCCTCAGTACACAAACAAGAAAGAGTCGAACAGTTGACTCGAAGCACGATGGAACCCTGTATGAAACTGCTCATGATGCTTCTTTTCATAGGTTGCAACTCCTCGATGGTGTATCCAGGCAAGTACCATTGAGAAACGTTTAGTGATTAACAATAAGCTAATTCTCCGACTGTTTAAGCGATTCAAGTCATGATCACGCTCGGGATTAAGTTACGATTGCGCTTGTTCGAGCCTAAATAATGAAAGCGAAGATTTGACTTGTAGTGTGGGTTGTATTTGATTGTTACAGCTATTCGTGAAGCAGAGTGCATAATGTCTATAATGAAGTATTTTCCTGTGGAATTTCCTGACCTTTCCGTTGTTGGGCTTGATTAGATCTGAGCCGGTTTGGGTGTGTTGCGTGAAACTGTTGTAGCTTCCATAAATAAACTCGTAGTCCGGCAATGATAATATTGATATTTGCGCTCAACCTGAGCTCATGGAAATCATTTTCACTTTCATGCTTTCGATGTCTGGCATTTGAAGGCCATCCAGCGATCTTGAAAGTTTAATTGAGGTAACAGATGTGTTGGAATGTTGAATTCTCGAATATTCATTTAATATGAATATAACGCGTGTTAAAGGTCAGCGCCCATGATCACGAGGGACAATTTATTTAAATTGGAACACGGCTGCGGGACTATACTACCCCTATGTTCAAACAAGGCTAGACGCAGAGATCAAGGCTATCAATTTGGTTTGAAAAAAGTTCTGATTTGTGGTAGTTCTCCCTTTACGGAGTTACATGCCATTCGAAGATCCCGGCCTGACTCGTTCCCAGTCGATGAAGGGGTAAGAAGCAACTGAAATTGGGAACGAGTCAATGAATAATATGCGTATGGAATCAACAGGCACGTAATGTGTGCGAAAGAGATGACGTTTAACAATGTCTTGGTTATCCTAGACATTACTAAACGAACGGGTGTATTAAGTAAAATAAACGTAACTAAGCAATTAGGGACCGTTTATTTTCCGTTCATTTCCATATCCTCACTAGTGAAGATATCGATGATTTCACTGATATCAAGTTTGTCTTTAAAATTGTACTTGAATTTGTTGATCTATGATCAAAACATCTTCGGGTCTTCCTCGAAAGTTTTCGGTAATCTCCGGAAATCTTTGGAAAATGTTCGGGAACTTTCGTCTGGCCTTCGAAACAATTTTGGAAAATCTTCGGAAAGTGGTCGGAAATCTTCGGAAAAAGTCAAAAGCCTCTTTTTCTTGTAATATGTCAAACTACTTAGATCATTCAGCTGTAGACCTTTTCTTAAACTTATGTTCGCTTTCACCATTATTGCGCATTTTGGAATGAGCATCTTCCATGATGATCATGCAGCAATGCGCTCTTTTCCTGGTTGGATTAACAATATAGCCAAGGCTTGTTTTCCGGATACCCTCGAATGGCCTTTTATCTTATGCCACTATATCATTTGTGAAAAGTGATCTAGAAACCCCTACGAGTTTTAAAGGTCGGCGCACTGGGTCCCTCACTGCTTGCAACAGAAGAGTCCTCTAAGA
>JAHPZR010010812.1:52500-56760 GCA_019787425.1 Platygyra sinensis | reverse complement strand
CAATGACAATATTTTAGTATTCTTCGTTTCTCAAAAATTGTAATTTTGATAATTGGTCTAACCAGACTTCATGTTGTATTATTCAGTCTATAACCATACTCGCGAAAAACAAATCAAACTCTTGCTGTGCAGTCATCCAAATCTGTTCTATATAATTATAACAACACTTGAAAAATGGTTAGAAGGGTTGGGGTCGTACGTCAAAAACGTTTTGAAAATACAAGAAAAAAAGGGGGCCGTGGCCCCCTCGGCCTCTCCCCTAAATCTGCCCATGAATCTTATTAAGCTGACTAGCTTCATGCTGAAGATGGTCTTGATTCTCTGTTTATAAAAGAAAATATTGCTTTATTCCAGATTAGAGAGAGGAATACAAAAACAGGACCACCCAGCAGCAAATTTGCCACTGTTAATTTAATTGATCCATCTGAGCTTCAACCAATCAGTGGAAAGGAATTAATACTGGGACAGGGTTCATATGGCCGGTGCATTTTAAAGTCATTCTCAAGATTTAAGGTTCTTGTGGTAGAAAAACAATGTCTTGTGCAAAACACCAAAGAGATGGTAAAGGAGGCACAAATCATGCAGGCTCTCACACACAGAAACATCCCCACAATGTTAGGTCTCCAGCTTGAAAGAGAGCCTATATCACTAGTGATGGAGTTCAAAGGGGAAGAAAATATGTCCATAACAGTCAGTAAACTATTGTATTGCAAGGAATCTAGTGGTATGTTAGAGAAAGTTGAAAGTTCACTGACAAACAAAGACTGGCTGATCATTTGTCATGATATCACAGATGCTCTTGCTCACATTCACTCCAAAGGCTTTCTTCATTGTGATCTTAAATCAAACAATGTTCTTGTTACTGATAAACATGGCCAAATTATAGACTTTGGAAAAGCCTGTGACATTTCATTTCCCCCAGCAAAGAAGTATACTTTTCACTATGCGCACATTGCTCCTGAAGTTTTGAATGGCACCCATTGTAGCAAAGCCAGTGATGTTTATTCCCTTGGCCGAATCCTGCATGAAATAGCTACAAAGCAAGAAATTCCACTGTTACTTGACAATGCTCAAAAATGCTTGGACATCAACACCACAAGGAGACCAACAACAACAGGACTAATGGCATCGCTGGCCTCTTTAATATGTAGTTATAGTAAGTGATTGCTAAGGGCACCAAAGGCAAGTCAGGAATGCGGGGGATAGGGGGATAAATAGAAAACAAAAAATTATTGAGAATGATCATCGGGCTAGTTAATCAACAAGGGAAGGTTGTGCTAATTTCCCAGTAATTATGTTTGTGAAGAAACTCAAGAAGTGTATAGGTGTAAAGGGATGACATTACCCCTGCCTTTTGTTTGAGGACTTTCCTATACACAATAGTTATGACCAGTTTCCCTACTTAAGAACACACTGAGGACCTTTTAGTTTATGTTAAAATAAACTTTCAGAGTCATAATACATTTCTCAGCAATGTTTCTTAGCTTTTTGGCTATGCCAAGTCCAGTGCTTTAGTGCTTAAAGATTGGTCTTGAGATGTTAGATGAATCACTTAGATGACACAATTATTTTTATTAAATTATTTATTTTTTTCACTGAATTGACAGCTCTGAGCAAGTACAATATATCAAAAGATTTTGTCTAAGATAGGCTTCTCCTAATTGTTCTCATAGCAATAACATTCAAGAACAATCGCAACAATTGAATAAGTAATTAACTATATCAATGAATACCCAACAAATAACTAACTAATTAAAATAAATATATACAAATTTATAAATAATGAGGTCAACCAGAGATGAAATTCAGTCAAAAGATATTTCTTTTGTTTCTTGCTGACAGGGGCCACTAATGTGTTACATTACAGATGAAAAAGTTTAGCAAGTGTTTAACTCTATAGGAATGTTTTCTTTAGAGGTAAAACTCGTTAAAAATGATCCACATGTGAAAATATTAAAACCATTTTAGGCTTGTAATTTAAACTTAATACTTTTCTTCACACCATTTTGCACCTTTCTTTATATCTCTTGCCAGTAGAATTTCCATCACCCCCCATTGCTTGGGGGCGACTAATGGCTTTGGATAATTTCTGAATGGCACATTGTGATTCCTGTCAAAAGAGACAAATATCACCTTCAAGAGATGGACAATTTTGGTAGTAAACAAAAAGAAACTACTTGTATAAATCAACCCTAAGGGTGCTGGTGGAAACCCTTTGTACTAGTCTGTCCTCTTCCACAGTTAGCAGTGGGAGTACGGAAAGTCATGCCACAGTTATTTCAAGAAAATTAAACAATTTATGACAAAAAAAAACAGGTCCAGTAGCACAGAAAGGCCACATTGTTTGTGAAATCAGTTTCAAATCAAAAGCCAAAACTTAAAGGTTTTACATGGATGGCCAGGTATACAATTGAGAAATAAATTGCAAAATGAGTTGGCATGTTTGTGCTAATCTTGTACCATGAAAGTTTCACACCTCAAAAAAGATGCATATTTATATATTACCGGTAAATAAAGCTGTTTTCAGTAACTCAGTGTCGCATTTTATGGTATAGTTTTCCTTAATAACTAATTATTATTGTTGGCTTTCCGTATTGTTAGTCTTTGACCCTAGCTAAAAGTCTTAAGGCCAATTGCTTGACCAATTGTAGGTAAAACCAATTATAACTTGCTTACATATTTAAAAAAGTAAATAAACAAAGCTGAGACTTGGTGGGTTGCCTTGGGAACCCATCTGTTCTGGTGTGTTGTTTTCTGAGTTCTAACAAGTTGCAGGGACAAGTACCATTGAGTGAACTTGTAATTTTTGCTTCAGGGACCAAACTTTGGACC
This sequence comes from Platygyra sinensis, assembly GCA_019787425.1. Classification (NCBI taxonomy): domain Eukaryota; kingdom Metazoa; phylum Cnidaria; class Anthozoa; order Scleractinia; family Merulinidae; genus Platygyra; species Platygyra sinensis. Next base: position 53,928 of record JAHPZR010010812.1, on the reverse strand, counting down.
CTGTTACTAGTCCCACAAAGTCAAACTAGTTTGAATTTTTGGGACAAGTTCCTGCGACTTGTTTCTTCAAAACGCTTTGTGTGAACTGTTCGTGGGACAAGTCACAGTGACCAGTCCCTGAGTTCTATAATGATGCTACAAATACGGCTCATGTTCGGTGTAAAATGAACAATAACACGTATTGTTTTACCCTTTTGTCCAAGTTGCAAATGACTCCTTTGTTCCTTGTTTTGCTTTTGTCCTATGCATTATGACATCAGCTGTGTCGTTTTACATGGAACATAAACCACAAATAATCTGAGCCAATATACAAGAAAGATTGATTTCTTGAATATGGAACAAAATTTAAGCATGTGTGTACTTGTGGCAAAATTTTATGGAAAATGCAAATACCGATCAGAAGCAATTTTTTTTTGTTAATCCTTGAACTGTGTTTCCCACTACATTAGAGTTACCGTGAGGTTTAGCATAATGTAAATGTATTGGCAAAAATATGGCATACAAATTCTCTGAGTCTAAGCCTTCTTGTGGTTGCAAGGTTTGGAAAGAGAGGAAGAAGAAAATGATCAATAATAGAAAAATTGCGTATATGGAAGATAACACTTTGTTTGCATCGTTACAACAGCAAATCAGTATTCCTGTTGTTAAGATGTCACATCTTTTATCAGCAGGACTGCCAAGATGACTCATCTTTTGCCAGGTTCTGTTTGCTGTTGTCACAATAACTTGCATTCTACTAGCAAAGACCAAAAATTACCTTAGAGATCAAACAAAAAGGCTCTGGCTCAAGAAAATTGAAATTAGGACACTGCCAGATAGAATCCAGGAGTCAGCATTTAGGTTTTGAGTTTAAGCTGAGACTCTCCATTTTTTCTAAAGTTTAATAAGATCTATTCGCAAGCATTTTGAAAAGCTAAAGCCTTCTCTTACAATTACTGGTTGTAAAACCAAGGATTAAAAACGAGAATGTCAATTAACATTTTCTTTCAAGCACATTATGGCAACTTCACCTTCTTAGCTTCAAGTGGTGCATAAGGCCTCGCATTGTGACAACAGCAAACCAGTATTCCTGTTGTTAAGATGTCACATCTTTTATCAGCAGGACTGCCAAGATGACTCATCTTTTGGCAGTTTCTGTTTGCTATTGTCACAGGAAAAAACGCTGGAATCTCTCGGTTCACTGACTGGCAAAGAAAACTTTTAAACTTGTGCAAAAACCGAGAAGGCTATGGCTTAAAACACTCTTTTTGAATAATAGAGGAGAATTGTTCCCCTTTCTATTGTTTATTTCAAAGTATTCGGTCTTGTGACTTGCCTATAAAGCCTTCCTATGGCGATATCCAATCCGTCTGGTCCTTTACCTCGGGAATATTTTTAGCTCTTTATGAAGTTCCTCCTGCAAATCGAACCTATCGCCTGTATCCATGT
>JAHPZR010010812.1:42500-47500 GCA_019787425.1 Platygyra sinensis | reverse complement strand
GATGTAGGTTTCAGTTCGTGATCAATACATGAAACTTTATTGTTGTCGCAGACTAGAGATTGTGCGGGCGCAGTTTTCGCCATGTGCTTTTGTGAGTTCAGTTTTGCCGCCATTTTGGTTGGTTCCCGCCATCGTGGGTACAGCATAATAACTTCGAATCGTTCAGATACGCAGAGATTCGATGTTTGTAAGATGTTTTTTTCGAAGTAAATGTTTGTCTGGATGAATACGAGTTATTTGCTCGGCCAAGAGTAGCTGGCTACTACAGCCGATTTGAGGCTGACAATATTCTTGCGGATATTTTTAGATGATAGCGTACGGCATTTTTGTTTCCGAATTTGTTTGTTGTATGATGTTAGGCTAATTGTGGAGCCAGCTTTGCACACACTAATATATGACGCACATAACTTCGTCCTAAAATCTTATTGGCGTCGAGCATACGGCTAGTGGATTTTTTTTTTTTGCTTTTTAGCCAGTTTTGCCGTTTAGAGAAAGAAAGAAAGAAAGAATTTTCAACAAACAAAATTATCTTCTTTTCAAAATCTTAGCCGAGTGGTTATACTAAAAATATTCTTAAAATCTGGCAAATTTCAGCCTAGATATTTTTATAAACTATATGCATATATAAAAAAGAGAAAGAGTGTAATAGATTTGCAGAGGCGACAATCCAACAAGAGAGAATAGACACTGTTATATTCGAAGCTCCTTACTTTTTGTTTCTTTGACAGCTTTTTATTCTAGATATTTAAGCACTAGATGACATATCAGATTTGAAAGACCATGTTTTAACTGATGCTAAAACTGAGTGCCTATTTTTTCTGCTTCCCGAAGTTTGTTGACTGCAGCGGGGCTCAAGAGGTAGAACTGGGCCTGTCCAGAAAAAAAAAAAAAAAAAAATATATATATATATATATATATATATATATATATATATATATATATATACCTTATGATGTCCAAGTTTATCCTACGAAGAGTGCTCTACACCCACAAGTGGGGGAGCGTTATAATAGTTCAATAAATGGGACTAGTCGTTTGACATTTGCCTACAGGCCTGTTTCGTGGAGGCTTTAAACTTCCACTCTTCAGGGCGTTTTAATTAAACTGTGAGTTGTCTGCAGTATTTATAAATGGTCATCTTTCTACATACGTGCGTACAAAAAATTCACGAGGTCATTAGTGTAAGTGTCCACAAACTCGCTATCACAAGCATTCACAAGATCGCTATCATAAGCATTTACAAGGTCGTCCGTGCGTAGCGTAACTTAAATGCTTGTTATCACACTATCCGTTCTTTATAAGAAATTTTCTTGCGTGCCTACATGTGCTAATCAATTCTGATCTTTTGTTCAGGGATGCAAGATCGCTGTGACAAATAATAAAGAACTTTTCTAAGTTACACAGATTGCATGTTTTTGTTACGTTCGTGTACGCTCTCGCCTTTCCCAGGATCTTCCATGTTACTTGATAGTTAGCTCCTTAACTATCAACTCACAGTTTAATTAAAACGCCCTGAAGAGTGGAAGCCTAAAGCCTCCACGAAACAGGCCTGTAGGCAAATGTCAAACGACTAGTCCCATTTATTGAACTATTATATATATATATATATATAATGGAGTACCACTTAACTAATTATATATATATATATATATATATATATATATATATATATATATATATATATATATATATATATATATATATATATATATATATATATCAGTGTATTAAAAATGAGGATGACGGGCCCCCGGCTACAGGACGGCCACGGTCCGTAGCATTTGCACATCTTCCGTTCTCTTTTCAGTCCCTCGACCTTTCTTTGCTTCACCGTACAGCTTTCTCGAAGTAAAGCTGTTTTTAGAAGCGGGGAGTTATCTTTTTCCTTCTCCCTTTCAAAAAACAAAAACCGCCTGATCGCAGATTTACAGCACGCGGGCCCGGCATCACAATATCATGAGAATGCAGGTCAGCGAACATGGATAGTTTAACTTAATTGCTAACTGCCCGAGTACGCTGCAAGTCGCTGTCTAATTTTTAAAACGCCAATGTTGCTCTCGCTGTCGATTTCACTTTTCTGGTTTTCGCTGTGATAATTTTGCTTGAGAGACACTTCAATCGTCATCATTTCAGCCCCTTCATGTCGCAGTTTCAGAGCCATCATGTCGCGTGCTGGAATTTACCGTAACAGGGCCACGGTAATTGGTGCATCATTTGCGTGCCAATTAGTAGTTTCTTCGGGATTTCCGTCCTCGCGATAGTTTCAACATTCTTGCGATTTCCCTTTTACGTCCCACCATTTTTCCCCTCGGCCCACTTATGTTTGGACATGACCTGATAAAGACCCGCATTTGTTCCAGATTTCAGCTAGCCCGCGTAGCAAGCGCTCCCGTCAAGCGTTTAATTCCGTGATTTTAGTGTCGGCCGAGTTCGAAATCAATTAGAGAGCGTCTGGACCACACTCCATTTAATTGCTCATTGACATATGAGAGCCGGTATGCGCTGCTGTTCGTGTCTGGTTTACCTTCAACAAGAAGCTATTTCTCAGAAAGAAATAGTGTTTCGTTTCCGGAAAGATATTCAGTCTCAGAGAGGCTCGTGTTTTGATATCTTGTGCGTGTGAAGTCCCGGGGCGAGGGGGATTTGTGCTAACGCGCTGCTTTGTGATTCGCTTAGTTGCCAGAGCTTGGCGTTTTTCGTCGAGGCGGGATATAGTACTGAAACTATGGTAGAAAAGGAAGAGCTATAAATTAATTCAAGTTTTCTACACATTACCGCACTTCGAAATGTATTTATTTGTGATACTTTCCTGTGACTCTGCCCAAGGAGAGAAGGGTACTTCCATATATGGGTATAGGTATGTCCAGCCTGAGAGGGTATGTTTTTTTTTGTTTTTTTTTTTTTGAGACATTTAGGTCAGAAATAGAGTATCCAATTTGCTAATTTTGGTCTCAAACTGGGCGTTGTTTTGCACTTTAGTCTTGCATTTGGTATGTTTAGTCTTTTTAAAAGAAGCTAGTCTTTCATCATTATCGATAAGACCAGGAATCAAACACTAGTTGATAAGGCAGGAGATCCAGGAATCTCAAATTTTATGATATAGGACACTAAGGCAGGTTTGCGATAAGGCATAAATAGGATTGAAAAATCGCAGATTTTGGTCTTAATTAATTAAGCAGGGTAAATGCTTCGGCAAGCGGGCCGCACGGCCCCGCCAATTTTTCGCAAATTCGAAATTATTGTGTGAGGCTAAATAACGCAAAAATAACGCTAAGAGGTAAAAGCATAATTGACGCATAATTTTCCATTTCTGTGCCAGGAAGTGCTTGATTCGCATCGCTGCTGCGGCACTCTTCGTTTTCTTGTCGTTGCTGCAATATATTTTTCTTTTCAAAAAGGACGTGTTACGTGTGACGAGAGTTATGCAATTATTTACACAGTCCACCTTCGGCTTATTTATGAAGCCAAAATACAAATGTTATCGGTGTTTTCATGGAACCCAGCTCAGCCACGGTACCTCAAAACAAAAAGATTGTTATTTCTAAAAGATTATGATAGGACGCACTCAACAAGAAGCGAAGTTTCTCAAACCGTGGCGGAAAATTTGACAAATTCAATTAAATCTATAAAATGTCGACCCCTTATAGGAAAGCCATATTGTACCTCTTTTGCAATAAAGCAAGGTTAATTAAAATACAATTTGATGAATTAGTTACCTTCCACAGAATATCGTTTCTGTCAATGGTATCATCCAAGCGTTCCAAGTGCGTGTTCTTTTCCCGTAAGCATCAACAGAAAATCGGCGGGATTGTTATTCCTGACAAGTCCGATTTCACCAAAGATATGTCGCCTTTGTGATCTTAATCACATTTAAATCAAGCAAGAAAACAGATACCTTCGTCTCTTTAGAATCACAGCGTTCCAGTCTGACTTAAAACATTTAAGTCTTCAGTTATTTCTGCCTTCAGTGCCATTTTACGTTCCTTTTTGTTTCCGTGACTCGAAATTAAATTTAGTTTCAACAGGATGTTTTTGCTGCGCATGTTTATCTTGTGAATTACTTTGATAACTCCCATGCTCACTATGTCAATAAATCACTCTAAAACGAAAAACAGTACCATTTCTTTGTTGAACTAAACAAAACTAACTGCTTCAATCGGCTTAAAATATCTCATTGGGGGTCAAATCGCGTGGTGTGGCGGCGTCTCTACCTCGAAAATATATTTCCCTTTTACTATCACTACGCGATTAGAAGTCCAGTTCGTAGTTTTCTTGTGTAATATGCCGATAAAGAGAGTTTCAATCAATAATTCCCCATTTCGTACAAAGCAGCAATTGAAATGTTGCATTTCGATGCGCAGAATTTGGGCGGAAATTTTGCCGCCGTATTTACATTTACAATTACGACCTTTACTCTGATTGGATATTACCTCCACTAAGTAAATAGTTCACCCCTGAACTGAAAACAATACCGTTTCGTTTCTGAGGAAACGAAACAAAAATTGTTATTTATCTGACAGATGATCGTCGGCATAACAGATTATAACGCCTCGTCGGTATCATAGGGTGAAGGACCCGGCGCCGCCTAAGATAATCCTTAACAATTTCTTGTACTAAAAGTATAAGGAATTGTATGGAGCTCTCCAGGTACTTGCAGTACAAGCCGTGTGTGTCTTCTCATGTAAACTATGCTCTGAGGAATTCGGCAAACAAACTTAAGGTTCCCTTTCCGAGAACAAACTACATGAAAAATAGTTTTAGTTACAGCGGCGCAACTCTTTAGAACAGCTTACCCTGTGATATTAGAGAGTCAAGTTCCTTAAATCACTTTCAGCGCCTTCTATATCAAAATTTTTAAATACACGGCATTCATGGAATCAGGTCTGTCGGTAGCTTATTGTTGTAAATTAATGGAATAATAGGATTAGTATTGTTTAGGTTTTAGGATTTTAAGACATTCTTTGGAATTTGTCAGTGTACTTGATGAATTTTACCGTGTA